>WEDG01005246.1:0-25534 GCA_017591395.1 Schistocephalus solidus
TGATTCTGAAAAGCTACTGCAACTCTAACACCTGACCGTATGTTCTTAAGAAGTTTTTTCCTACCCTCTATTCGAAAATGGAGGCCTATTTTACTCTGCCTCCATTTTTAAGGAAGGAGTTTGTTTCACTGCCTTTTTATAGTTCACTCTTTATTTAAAAAATTGCTAATTGTAGACCTACCAGGTCAATGTCTGACAATATTATTAAATATTTTATGCTTTATCTGCACACTTTGTCACAATTTTATATCATTACATATCTTTTTAGACAGTGCCGTGCCGGCACTAAGCAAAATATAAATTTTAAATTTTAATGAACGAAAACATGCCCTCGCAGGTTAGTTGGATTGACGAGTCGGAAGATGTCAGCAAAGAGGATGGTTGAGTCAAGGCCACGAACGATAAAGAAAATTTTATCATGCCTCTGCATAACTGCCTAAAACTCAGGTGATAGACCATTATGATTGTTGGGCTGATCTCGTATGACAGTGCACCTTGACCTCTTACTAATTTTGTGGCCCGCATCTACACTCTTTAGCCTAGATTTTAATCCCTGCTAGTCGAGTTTTTCAGACTTTTTTTGCCTACTGCAGATGTCGACTTACATATGTACCAAATATTTATCTTATTAATTGTAATTGAAAATGTTTACCGCCTTCTTGATGGCGTACAGCATTGGAGTTACGGCTTACACCATGTTTAATCAGTTTTGAAGGGTCGAAGTCACTTTATCAAAGGCAAAAGTCTATTGAATTTGAACTCCATTTTCATAATCAAAAAAACGAATTTATCAATTTTTGCAACAGTAACTCTGCAAATTCTATAGTTTCGGTTTGTACGAGACAGAAGCAAACTTTTGCGACTGACAAAATCTTGATTATGCATACAGTATTTTCTCGACAAAAAGGTCAGTATAAGTTCCGTATAGTTCAGTAAATTTAATTGTATTAGGCCCTGACTTTGCAAACTCTATCGACAAAAGTAACAATATGCAAATAAAATTAAGTATGTTATTACGAAGCATGGAGTAACATATTTACTTTGCAGAACGTTTTTCTCCAGATGTGGGGATTAAAGCACAAGTCTGCTGATTATAAATGATGGAGTAAAATAATAGAAATCATCGTTATCTTTAGGTACAGATAAAGCGTTGGGATCGTATTATATCGCTTACCTGACCAATTGAAGTATATAATTTAAAGTTAATAGACATCTTACTTTGTTTAAAGGATCTTGTCATGTCTGCCATTATGAATTCCTCAGGAAGTCCGTACCAGACATCGACAACTCACCGCAAAAACGAGTATCATCGTATCCTTAGTTAAGATAAGGCTCTGCGAACTTTAAGGGAGTTCCACCGCAGATATGGTGTTCTAATGAATTCAAATAAATCGTCAATGTGTAGGGTACAGTTTTAGTTCCTGAATTTCTTGTAGATCTGTATGAGATCTCCTTGGATCTGCCAGTATAAAAGTGGAAATAGATGCAGGACATCATGTCTATATTTGTATGATAAAGTACTTGGGCCTTTCACAATTTTCGTTGCCCTTCTTTGGTCCCTTTTCAGTAACTTGTAATCATTTTTAAGTCAGGGGCACCATGCCTGAATTCCAATGGCGAGCAGGAACCTGTTTGCCTTTTTTCCACCTTGAGATGATAAGAGAAGATTTAAGGGATGGCGAAATGACGAATCCAAGGACTTTTTGTTCAGTTACCTTCAATATGTTCTTATCGCTAAGAAAGTATTGAGGAACATCTTCAATGGCCCTCTCCTTTTTCGTTTCAATCAGAAGACTGACACATTTCTGCAGGTTAAACCTCAGCAGCCATTTAGCGGACCATTTATCTAAGTGGTTCAGTCCTTCTTGTTGGGTCTATTCGTCATTCCTACATCTGCTGGCTTGCCATGCTCTGATGTCATCTGCCAACACGACTTCATTGCTGGTCAGTCCATTAATACAATCCTTGACAAAAATTAAATACAACAATGACCCAAGCACCTAACTCAGAGTTCCCCCATGAGAAACTGGCACTGGCATCGATTTTGCGTCGCGAAATTCACACAGACTGCGGTCGGCCAATTAATAAGTCCTCTATCCATTTTGTTTGATTCCCACTTATCTCAGATTCTTGAACCTCGTATAATAACTGATGACATGGAAAGCTTTGAAACAACATCAATCCTTGCGCCTACATCTTAAAGTATTTAGATTGAAATTAAATTGTTCAACAGTTTCTCATGTGACCATCGTTTGAGGAAGTGCGCTCCATGTTTCAAAGACTCCTTGTGAGAGGTTGTTGCCTCGGACATCCATATGGACAAACATCCCCTATACTTAAAAGAGATGGCCAGAAAGACGTTTATCTTAGCAAATTCAAAGAACCCATAAACTCTAGGGCCTACGCATGGCCTAAGACAGTGCGGTTAGTTTGCACGAGGTCAACACATAGTTCCCAGTTAGTGAAGAAAAACCATCCAAGTTTAGCCAGTCTGGCTTCGTAAGGTACACGACGAAGATTATTGAACATTCGTTCAGTTCAGTTCAGTGTATTTGAGGAAAATAGGCTTACGCCTTTGAAATCCCTATTTGTTACATAAAAGTAGCAAGAATAAGAAGCAAATTAAAGAAGTAACAGTCAAGTGAATGCAGGCAGGTTAACGTGGTACACTGATATTGTTAAGGTTTAGTAGACACATAGTCTTCGTGGTACTGTAACATATGTATGTCAAGCCGATGTTTGAATGTATACACAGACTGGGACATAACAATCGCCTCAGGTAGGTTATTCCACGGTTCCACGACACGGTTGGTGAAAAAATACTTCCTCACATCCAATCTTACTTGGGGCACACTTAGTTTGAATGGATGACCTCGGAGATTTTTCGTAGTGGCAAGTTGGAAAAAGTCATCACATAGGAGGGCGCAATCCATGCCACGCACGATACGGAAGGTTTGTATGAAGTCTCCGCGCAACTGCCTATAACTCAGAGGATAGAGCTTTAGGTTATTTAGACGAATCTCATATGGCAGTTCAGCTTGACCTCTTACTAATTTTGTGGCTCGCCGCTGCACCCTTTCGAGCATGTTGTAGTCGTGTTGGGTCCACGGTCGCCAAGCTTGGATCGCATATTCAAGATGTGGCCTTACAAACGTACCAAAGACTTTTAGAAAAGCAGTCTTCATCGAAAAACTTTAAATGCCCGCTTGATAGCGTACAGTATTGAATTGGCGGATTTAGCTGCCTTGGAACATTGCGTAGAAGGCTTCAGGTTGTCTTTCATCCAAACTCCAAGATCCTTCTGTGTGTGTGCTTCTCGGAGTGGCAAACCGTTCAAATAGTAGGGTCGCATATCAGTGACCTGATTTCGATTTCCGAGACGGGTGCATTTGTTTGAGTTGAAGGACAAGAACCATTTGCAGGACCACTCGTCCAATCGACGAATATTTTCTTGGAAATTGTCTGCATCAGCAGCATTGTGGATAACTTTCCAGATTTTTATATCGTCCGCAAACATAGCAAAGTTACAGTCCAATTCCTGTACACAATCATTAATGAACAAGAGAAATAGGATCGGTCCGAGCACTGAACCTTGTGGGACTCCACTCTTGATGACTGTGCGCTTTGATCGCGATCCACCTACACAGAACTCTTGGGAACGACCGACGAGAAAATTCTTGATCCACGTAAGAAGTTTGCCGCCAATACCGTACATTCTCAACTTGTTAAGGAGACGCTGGTGTGGAACACTATCGAAGGCCTTCTGGAAATCAATGTAGGCCACATGCACAGTGTCTTTTGCATCGAGTGCTTTTGTCCAGCTTTGCATCGTATAAAGTAAGTTCGTAACACACGATCTTCCCCTACGAAAGCCGTATTGTGCAGTCGATAAGAGGTTACGGTTTTCTAAATAAATCATCGATTACTTTTTGACAACCTTCTCCATAACCTTGAAACAGATTGAGGTCAGGCTGACAGGCCTGTAATTTGTAGCAAATGCACGACTTCCACTTTTGGGAAGCGGTGCGATGTGGGCTGTTTTCCAGTCGGTAGGAAGAATTCCGTATCGAACGATTTCTGGCACAGCAACGATAGCGGTTTCGCCAGCTCTCGAGCAAGTTCGAGGAGTAGCTTTGCTGGAATCTCGTCGGGGCCAGGGATTTGCATGCCTTCAGACTTTTTAGTTCTTCAAAGACCACCGCTTCTTGAAAGAGCATATCCTGAATAAGTGGCACTCCCGTAGTCTCGTAACTAGATGGAATAAAAACAGCCTCTAGTGAAAACCGACTGAAAGAACTGGGAAAAGTGTTCAGCTTTGTTTTTTTATTTTCTGATATCTCGAAACCGTCATCGTTTCTCATAACAGGAATCGGGTTCCTGTTACGTGTGGTTTTTTTCTTACATAGCTGTAGAGTAATTTGGGATTGTGAACTGCTCTCTGGAGCAAATCCCTCTCGTTATCCCGTTGGCTTTGGAAGATCAAGCTTTTAACCTTGTTCCTTTGAGTTTTTGTATGCTTGCAAGGCTAAATTTTCATTGGATCGGCAAAAATTTCTTCCAAAGCCTTTTCTTTCCTGTTAATCTCTCTTTTTAGATCCCCTGTTAACCACTGTGGTCTGTTAGATATCCTAAATTGTGATGGTGGACAATGGCATTTTATTAGATTCAACAAACACTCCTTAAATAAATTCCAGGCCTTAGTGACATTCCCGGAGAAGAGAAGATCCCAGTCTATTCGTGATGCCTCAGCTCTCATCTTGCAAAAGTCTCCTCGCCAGAGATTGGGCCTGGTTTCATTTATTGCAGATGCCACAGAATATAAACCATACTCCCATGAAAGTACTGCATGATCACTTCGACCAAGTGGAGGTAGGCAGTGTACCTCGTCTATACTGTCAGGATCTTTAGTGAAGACGAGATCTAAAACAACTAGCCTGTTGTCCTCCACGCGCCTCGTTGGAACAAATACATGTTGGGTGAAAAGAGCTTCAAGTGTTGTCTTTAGCAGACGATTATCGAAGGAAAACGTTGAGCTCTGTGCCTGCAGATCGTTCCATCGAATGCTGGGTGCATTGAAGTCACCCATGAGACCCACATCAGGTCGACTGCTAATCTCCTTTATGTTCTCCAACAAACAAGTATCAGCGTCAGTGTCTGTCCCCGGTGGTCGGTAGAGAGTCATGACTTAAAGGGATTGCGATCCCCGCGTCTTTATTTTCAGCCAAATAGCCTCAATACCATTGCTAATCTTTCTCCGTCATTTCACACACTGTGAAATTGCTTTTTAACATACATCGCAACTCCTCCACCCTGGCGTTGGGTGCGGTCTCTCCTGAACAGCTGGTACCCGGATAAGGCTACTTCGCAATCACTGATGTTCTGTGACAGCTATGTTTCTGTGATTGCTATAATATCGGGAGACAGAACGGCTACCTGAATTCTCAGTTCGTCGAGTTTCGAAAACAGACTTTGGGCGTTGGTATGCAGAAATGTCAGTGTGCAGCAGTCAGCAGAGCCAAATTCCGTTTGTCTCGAGTTTGCCAATGCTAATTTGCCGATGCCATCATGAGCATGGGCTGGTTCCAAAGCAATGTTGCGTTTCTCTGTATCACGCGTTCCCTGTAAATCACCAGATTGCTCTCTCCAGCTGCAAGTTTCCTCTTCATTTCTATCACTAATTCGCGGCGTTTCAGCCGTTCTGCTGGAGAGTATTCCGGCTGAAAAAACCTGTTTATGAGAGTTTCGACGGTTTGTTTTTCTCGAGAGAAGTAGCTTAGCCTCTTCCTTGTTGTCCAAGACAATTTTGATAGGCCGTGGTTTCACATTTTGGGACTGTTCGATATCCTTTTTCCCGAGCCTGAAGGCAGCGCGAACGGTTATCGTCTCTCCTGAATGAAGTTTATCATTCAGTTGGTGCTGAAACATAGCAAGATCAGCGGATATCCGTTCCTTTGAGGTGTGTGCATTTGATTCAGGTAAGCCCTAGAAAACAACGCAGTTCTCTCGGTCTAGGGCGTCTTTTGATTCACTGCCGATCATATTTTTCTCTGAATGACCAGAGGGATTCATTAGGTTTGTTTTCAACTTTATAATCGTTTTATGTTGTTTCCCAATGATATCTTGCCATTCATTGGTATTTTCGCTCCCAACTAAGGGCTCTTTAGAACTGCTGCGATAGCCGACAGGAGGTGAGTCTGGAGTCGGAACTGCCTTTGGAAGAGGCATTATTGAAGTTCTCCTGATATTACCGTTATCCAATTTGGTGGTATTGTTGTCCGATGCTGGGATTCTGGGACTTACATTTTTGGATAAGCACTCATTGATGAGCACTCACTGATATCTAAGGGAACGCATTCATCCCTTTTTGCATTGGGCTTCGCTCTCGAGGCCCAAATGCAGCCGAACATCGTTAAGTAGCATAGACAGATTGACATTGCTGGCAAAGACAAGGAGACCGGGATGGCCATTTCTGGCTCCTCATCCGTCATCAGCCAATCATACCAAACCCAAGGTGGCACATAAACCAAGTCTCGAACGAGCGACATAAAGCTTACAAATCAAAAGTTCTCACTATTGAACCACGCGCTAGTTGTCGGGCTTTTGTCTTGCTTTTTGTATTTGAAGCCCTCACCTGTATTCTTGCCATCTGTAGGTAATCCTTCTTAAGCCACGAAAGCCGGTTCTGAACGGGATACTTTAAGTGAGCTCAAACGAATTCCCCGCAGGCTTTAGTGAACAGCTACTTATCAGTATACACAAGTCCTCATTGCAGTGCAAATAACACCTTTGCCACACGGTTGCCCGTCTTTAGACCCTGTGAAAAGTTTTTTAGTAAGCAGATTAAAAAACACCTTCCTCCCTCTGTCCATCACCATTTGCAAAGTGCTCCCCATTGAGAAGTATTCCGTAGGAACATCCTCCTCACTGTTACTTCTTATAGAGGGCGTTAAGAACTTGCATTTATCAACGTTTTAATTGAAGTCCCAACAAGCATAATAGCTGCTGCCTTGGTTATGTCCATCTTTGAGTGCCTGTCTATCAGCATCAGATCTGAGGGCTCTGCAGAGTAAAACCTGATCAGCAAACATGACGGTCATGCAGCCCAGATCTTAGAGTCAGTCGTTTATGTAGAAAAGATCGGAATTCGGCAGGCACCACTTGGAATGGGGTAAGGGCTGATTTTGAGGCATCAATGCATACGGTTTGCAATATACCTACTTAAAAGTTGGTGATCCATATTAGCAGATGCCCTCATATTTTAAGTTCAGATCATTTATAGATTGGATATGTTGTGGAACGCTGTCAAATGTCCTCTTGAAATTTGTGTAGATGACGTCAATCCTACCGTCATCATCCAGTACAACAACCAGTGGTCAGTCGAGAGCAATAAACTGGAACTTCACCAACGGCTCTGTCTGAACTTGTTCTGTCGCCCGGGCTTAGGTATTCCTCTCCAGGAGCTTTGTAGCGTCTGAAACATGCGCGTGCTCACTACAGTAAAATCATCAGGTGAAATCCCAGGTTGTAAATAAAAGGACGGAGTCACCACAATGTAGGGTTTTTGTACACAGAACCCAGATTTGCTGTCCCAGGCAGCACTGGCCTCTGACACACTCAGGACTAGTGGTGACTGCGTCAATCATGCCTTAGAGATAATGAGACAACTTTGATGGCTGTTTAAAAAGGTCTGTGAAGCAAGTCAACTTTTTTTCCAATGGTTGTTTGCTGCTTTACACGAGTGGTGTCGTGTCTAGTGGCCCGTGCTGCGTTGGCCGAGGAAAGGCATATTCAAGTGGCACTTGGGCAGCCACAACTATCAGGACGCAAGTGCATGTGCGAGTGGAAGTTGATTAAGTGTCTGCAGGTCAGTGAGTTACAAACCACTCGGGATGAAATTTTATGACCTTGAGGCGATGGGCCTTAAACAAGAATGCTAGGGCTAGCAATGTTTGCAGTATGCAACGGCTTTATTGTCGCCTTTCTAGTATATTTTCGATTTTTTGCAGTTTAAGCTGACGGTCTGTTGACCGCTGACCTAAGTCCGAGTCATAAATGTAAAGACCGGGTAGATCGTTGCTGTCTTCTTTTCGGATGATAATATCACTAATTAAAATGACAGACGGAAGGTGTGCGCTGAGGGTTTGGAGAGCTCACTCGCCGTTTCGCTCGAGCACTTGGCCGATATAATGTCTGGGCCTGATAATGTTGCTTACTTGTTATTTTGCAACTCTCTGTCCACGACAGATAACGGAAAGACTATAGATTCAGCAACTGTACCGGCGTTCCCAACTGCACTGTTGGCATTTTTCAACTGACATTTAGTTTCCCCAGTGAATAAAGTGATAATTAAACGGCCGAAATATATGGCTTTTTGCCAATTTCATTTTCTTTTATACGTATATCAACCTTTAGAACTGCATCTGGCCCCTTTTTTTTCCGTCGAGTTTTGATATATTGCGATAAAATTTTGGATCCATTTTTAGCAAGACGTATAATTCCTGATTAAAAATTCTTCCTTGCCTGTTGGATCCAGTTTTAACAGCATTTTTTTGTGACTAAATTCATCAAGGGAAACTAGTTTTCCCGTTTTCCTGCATATCATCCATTTTTGAGTTCCCTTTTTTAATTTTCTGTCAAAGTCTCTTATTAACAAGGCCGCATTACCAGTCGTTTTTGTGCACTTTAGGAATCAGATCAAGGGAAAAATATAAATGAATATACTCCTTCTCCTCATCCCCATTCTTCCCCTCTCCCCTTCTTCTCATCCTCTTCCCTTCTCCTCATCCTCTTCTACTAATAATATTATTATAACTACTGCCGCCACCAGTCTCTTAAGATGGGCTCGTCTTGGAATCCGAAAAGTCAGGCAAATGGAATTCTTTTCTCAGTGATCGTATATGCTTTTTCTTGATATATAGTCGTTACCTGTATCCTCTTAATTAAAAATATGCCAATTCATGGACCTCAATTCAGTCTATATCATTTTAAAATCTGCCTTACGTTTATTTTATTGGCCTTCTTTTCTGGCGAGTTATTCCATATTAGCATATTATGGTCACGCTTATCGAGAGGTCACTGGATTATATTTAGTCCAAGTTGGAATAGTCTTGCTTATAAACTAGGTAAAAGAAGTTGGTTCACTATTGATTTCGTAATTTCCTGCGGAGTTTCACAGATCCAGCCTTCGCCTAAGAATGGCTGTTTTTATGTTGAACTAGCCTGTGCACACTCCATGGACCTAGTTTTGATTTCCCAGACGCAATTGTTTCATTGGTTCCTGTTGAACGTTACGAGAATTCGTGGTCGCTTATTTCAATTGAGAAATATTTTCTTCGAAATCGGTTTCGTAGGCGGGACTGTGCATTGCGTAATTTCCACAAAACCTCTTTCACAACAATTTTGCTATGCTGACTTCGTATGCGCCAATCAAATGCGCTGGTTACCCTCTGCCTTGTGATGAATGTGTTTCCTTTCCTTAGATGCAACAACCGTACCTTATATACCTTCCAGTCATCCATGCCATTCCCCGAGAAATGAACTTCCCAGTCAAAACGGGATGCCTCAGCTCTCAGTTGACAAAATTAGCCTTGTCATATATTACACCTCATCTTGTTTAACGTTAATGGAACAGCATATAGCCAGTAGTCACATAGAAAAGTGTTTAATCACCCAAACCTCGTGGAGATAGGCAGTTAACCTTTTCCATACTCTCAGAATAATTCCTGAAGATGCGATTCAACCAAATATTGGATTGCCCTCTGCACTTTCTATTTGACCTAATTAAATAAAGCAGTAGAATGGCTTTAAATGTTGCTTAAAGGAGACAATGATATAAGGCATACCTTTCAGCAATTCGCATGCATGTAGCTCCATCGACTGACGAGTGCATTGACGCCAATTATGTGAACAACATCATGGTGACTGCCGATCGCCTTGAGGTTCTTCAGACAAACTTCGCAATTATAATAAAATTGGAAGTAACGCACGAACCAGCCTCAGAGCAAATACTTTTTGTTCGATAAAAAATAAGCATTGTGAAACCTGTATATGCAACGGTTTGTAAATTGCGACTTGGACCCTCGATCTTTGCTGCTTTCTGAAACTCACGCTGGCTGTGTGCTCCCTGCATCTGCACTGAATCGAGGAAGGGGCTCAAACCAAAGGCTGAGTCCTTATATTTCCATATTCGTATTGCTGAATATCCTAACTGACTCTCTGTAAATTTTGTGGCAATTATAACATGCAAAACTCAAGTTCCTTAAGTATATTGTCACAAAAATTGGTCCACGACCTAGTTTTGAATCTGCACCACAAAATTGCTTGAGACCGTATCTCGGCGCCTCTACCCACTCGGCCATATTGGCAGGGGATATTGTTAGGCAAGTTAATGGACAAGCAGAACATAATTGTAACTATCGTTATTCTGCTTTTTTTACCTCCCGCTAAACAGGGTAGAATTTCAGTAAGCTTAAATTATGTAGCTTACGAAGACGCACCATTTATGGGGTGTTTCAGCCTCCAGCAGAAAGTTTTAGGGATAGAGCCGAAAATAAGCAATCTAAGACAAGAAATAGATAACTTCAAAAATCTTTATCTTGCCCAACTGCTAAAAAGCTCCTGCTCGTAATAAACCTACTAAAAAGCAAAATTCGTATTCATATATAGCTTCTACAAGCTTACATAAAAGTCACATTAAACATATCACGATTGCTGAACCCGGTAAACCAAAGGAATTTTCGCTACTTCCGAAGGGAGCCCCATCTAGTCCTTGCTCTACTCTACCAGTACTTAGTTCGGGTAGCATCAGCATTAATCTGGCTTTATCGCCCATCGCTACATCACTGGTAGACGTTGCACCAACATTCGATGTTGAAGAGGTTGGCGAGTTTGTAAAAGCCAAAGAAGAAAAGGTCTAAGAAGAACAAGTTGTGCAGAGATTTGGCTCCAGCCTGCCCAACACCCGGTTCATCTGGACCTATCAGGCAAAGTGAAATGGTTACCAGTACTCACTCAGCTGAAAGATCTGTGTTACAAATGGGCCCTCGATTGAGTGTAAAACAGAATGTAGTCATTAAAAGTGTCCCGTAGTCAGCTTCAATTATTCCAAAGGAGTGAGATAAACATGACTTGGAACTCCTTTTATTGTATGCAAAAACGCTGCTAATGGACGGCGAGTCCATTCACATTCTCAAAGCATATAGAATAGGGAAGGGTCTGTCCACACCCGATTCAAATTTCTCGACCAAGACCTCTTAAAATCATCTTGGAAAATTAGGCACAGGCACAGCTCCTGCTACAGAGAAAATCAACCCTGCTGGGTCCACATTCTGAAGTGTTTTTTTTTCAACCAGAATATGGGCTGGAAGAGCGAATGAAAATGCAACTGCTAATAATAGAACTGGAAACACGAAAGAATAATGGCGAGGCAATATCAAAATAAGGGATTGACAGATAGTTCAAGTGAAAAGAGCATTTCTTTGACCGAAGGCAGTCACCCTGACAGCCTAACTGTCCCGTTTCAGAAACCGAAAACGTGCGCGCTTAAACTAATCGTCCTCAACGCCAGATCTCTGCTTAATAAGATGCCTTTGCTCCAGACTCTGGATTCCATCCACCGCCCCGATATTGTAATAGTTACAGAGACATGGGCAACAACCTGTGTATCGGACTCCGAACGCTCTATTCTAGGCTACGCTTACATTCGGAATGATCGACATAAGGGCGGTGGCGGAGGAAGCTGTATCTATGTTAGGCAACCACTTACATTTTTTCCATTGGACTATCGCCAATTTACCGCGGTAGAGGAGAGCTGTTGGCTCTGATTTGTTCAGTATCAGTATCAGTATCAGTATATTTGAGGGAGATGTAGGTGAGTCACCTTTGAATTCCCTATTTGTACATACGAGTTGTGGTATCAAAAAATAGTATCTCGATATGTTGGCGAGGCCAACATAGTGGAACAAAGTTGAAAAAGAGCAGACAGTGAAAAAAAACTCCCGGTGATATTTAGGAGAAAAAAACTGTCGCCCTTGGGAGGGGGTTCAACGGGGGGCATTTCGGAGGTCACATGATGCTCCATTGCTGATTGCAGCGTCCGTTGAGGGATTTCAAAGGTTGAAATAGATGTCCAGATCATCCTCGGTCCATTGCGGTTCGAACCAGGGGATAACGTTCATACACCTCATGGACGACGGACGCCAGGTCCAGTTCTAAAAGATAACTACTCTTAACTCGTTGGTAGTGTCTATCGCCCACCCAATGCCAGCGAGGATTACGATCTTTGTCTTTCACTGGCATTTCACGCCAAAGCTGACTTAAATCTGAAGTACTGCTTGATTGTAGGTGACTTACATCTTCCTGAAGTGCATTGGTTTCCAACTTCTGGTCCTGCAAAGTTCGAAGACCTACATGAGGCCAAAGATATAGGCATGTGGGACAAGGTAGTTGATTTCCCACCCGAGGATCAAACACACTTGATCTTAATTTTGTAGAGGTTGTCAGCCATTGTCAGTGTCACCTTTAAATCCACTTGGGAATTCTGATCATACTTTAGTTCTTTCTACACTAGAACTAGAGGCTGCGGAAACTTTTTCCAAAAAATATAGCTTTTTCCGTGATTTCAGATCAGCAAATATGTGAGAATTAATAACACACCTAAATTCCCTCGACTGGACTAACTTCTTTGTATGTTTGGATGTGAATGTTTGCACTGATACTTTTTACAAAGTTCTAGGTTCATTCATTTCTCGTTTTGTTCCCCGTTAGAAAATAATTAATGTCAAGGATGAAGTCCACCTCCCTTTATCATTCCGCCGTAGACTGCGTAGACTCTCCCGTCGTTTTTATCTACAAAATAACACCTCCGTCCTGCCCTTGATCCAACAAATCTGTGAAGAGGCTAAGTGTCTTTTTGATAAATATACAACAAGCCTATGAGGTTTACCTTGCCAAAAACCCTTTGTTTTATGTTGCAAAGCTCTTTTCACGCGCAGTAAAATCGCAGAGAAAAACGCAGCACCCCGTACTTCGAGACGCCTTAGGAAACCCAATAGCTGACGCTTAGTTGACTGCTGATAGCTTCAATAATTTCTTGTATTGGAATTTTAGTGAACATACTGTCGCCCCCTTTCCTAACATCCGGGTTTGAACCGATAACGTCCTCAAAACCATAACTTTTACCCTCTGGGACGTGACCGTAGCCATTCGGCGTTTTCGTCAATTTTTACAGTCCAGAACCAGATGGCGTTTTGTTCAGCGTTCTAAAGGCGGATGCGAACGATATATTTCCGTCCCTTCTGTATAAGATTTTTTATCTTGCTCTTGAAAATGAAACTTTTCCTATTTTATGGAAGGAATCGCACATACTGCCTATTCCCAAACACGGCCGACCTACGTCATTTGACGACTTTAGACCAATAAATACACTACCAGCAATCTCGAAGATCTTCGAGACCTTAATCAAAGACAAGATGATGCGTCACGTAAGAGAGAATAACCTACTTAATGCGGCTGAGCATGGTTTTCTCGAAAAAAAGGTATTGGAACACTTGCCAGCTCTCTTTCTTCGATCATGTGCTACAATCTAGAGACAGCGGTTTTGCAATTATCACCGTTTACTTCGTTTTCACTAAGGCTTTTATCGTGTTGACCATGATCTCCTACTGCTGAAACTTGCCTCCTTTGGCATAAGTAACAAGCTTCTGAACTTAATATTTTCCTATTTGAATGCTCGCGCACAACGGGTTAAAATTTCTGATGATACCTCCAACCCCACGCATGTGAGAAGCGAAGTTATTCAGGGCAGCGTGCTCGACCCGCTTCTATTTTGCCTTTTTGTCAATGATGTTCCTGATTGTTTTCAGTATTGTAGGCCCTTTATGTACGCTGACGATTTAAAAAATGCCTATCGATATAAATTGGTCGATCGCAACATCGTGCTTGAGCTCTTAAAAGAGGATCTTCAGGCCTTCGCTCAGTGGTGTCGCACATGGCGCCTTTCACTTTCTTGGCTCAATTGCTCCGTAATGGTCATTGGCGACAATCATCAGCCTCACCTAAGCATAGAGGGTCACGACCTAAGTGTGCCTGGAGTTATAAAGGATCTTGGCATATCATATTCTAGTAGTCTTAATCTGTCAGAGCACTGCGCCCTGATTGTCTCGAAAGCACGCCAAACTACTGGGTTTATTCTCAGAAATTTTAAAACCGTCAACATTAGAATCAGCCTCTATAAAATGTATGTCAGACCTAATCTGGAATTCTGCTCGTTTATATTTAGCCTTCTGCACACTAGTGAACGAAAGAAGAAAGAATCAGTCCAGCATTTCTTTACAAAAAAGAGTTTTCTATTCAGAACACCGAAACCTGTCCTACCAACAACGCTGTGAGCTTACAAGCCTTGACCCGCTGTGGCTTCGCAGATTACAGAAGGGACTATTTTTACTTTTTAAACTTCTTAACAGTCGTACATCTCCGAGGCACCTCGAGCACTCTCGGCACACCAGTCATCGAGATGTATTTTTATTTCTTCCTTTTGCACGCACAGTTAGATTACGACAGTTTTTTCGGTAAACGCTATGGCAATCTGGACTAAGCTACCTAGAAATATCAAAATTCAGCGAAGCTATCCCTTGTTTACGCGAGCTGTCACTAGTTTTCTACATTCAGGACACCTTCCAAAACTTTTGGGTGCTGACTCTGTGGAAGCTCTCTTCGGGTCTGATGGTGATCACGGACTCTGAATCCTGTGCCGGACTTCATGCTGAGGGCAATATTGCTGGCTCTGCAGACCTCAATCGGCATATTTCTCAGTCGACAGCGAACAGCTGCTTGCCGACATACCTGCTGGTGCAGAATACTGGATCCGTTACACTGAATGCAGAAGTTCTTTACCGGGCACCTGCGTTAACGCGTCTCTGTCCTGAACTTTAATTACTCAATAAGCTGCAGTTTTTTCTCCTGAAAACACCTGAAACAACGATCAGAATTTTTTTTTCACTGTCCGCTTGACCCTCTACTGTATATAATTTTTGACCTTGCCTGTAAACTGGCAATAAATAAATAAAATAAAAAAATAGAGAGCTGCTATGGCAAATGCATCTAACGCAGACTGCAGACTTGTGTGGTGGATATAACGTATATCTATGTTGTATCATTGTTGTTTGCTTAGGCTACCGCGAAGAATATAAACGCTTCTTAGTTGATCTGCACGTGACCTCTAGAATACATTTTTGGGGCACCGCATTTTAGATTTGCATTAAAAGCTTTAAGTAGCCATTATGTCGAATTCATAAGTAAGACGGATTTATAGGCTTATGTGGGCAAAGATTTCCCACACTGGCTGCCCCATTTATTACAAAATATACTTTCATACATTTGCGTGCTATCACGTGCATTTTAACGTAGACCATGTGAGTCAACAAGTTTCAATTTTGAATAAAGCGTACAATTTACTCTGCCTCATTTTGAACATCTTCAAAAAACGGTCTGGTAACATGGGAGGCTCGGAAGTAACATGAAAAGCAACGACGATGCCAATCGTCCACAATCCCTGCTTGTGCCAATGGGAGGAATGCAACGGTTATCCAGTGGAAATTTACCAGGGGCAGACGCAATTACAACCAAGGCGCAGAATATTGGTGGTGCAAAAAGCACGAAGATCCTTTTGGTTTGCTCGTATGTTAAAGCATTGAAGCTGAATTAAAGAGTAAATATTTAGAGGGCCTACCTTTTAAACGTTGTTCATCTGGAACCGTTTGCTTAGTACGTCGCGTGCCAGGTTCATTGAGAAAGACGGGAAAAATAAAACCATTCCAAAGTATACAATGGTTTATGAGGTCATACAGTTTTTTCCCGGATTTCGCATAGGAATTGGAAGGCCGAATTGAGGGAATTCCTTGAACACCCTCGGAGTAAGTTTAGTATACGAGCCATCTATTTGATAGATTGTAAGTTGAATTGCGTTTCAAGGCAAATATTGATTGAAAGGAAAGTTTAACTTGCTGATTTGGGTAATCCATAGAACGGGACCAGTTACACTAGTTGGCTTTGTTGCTCGCCATTCACCTAGCGACATTACATTACTGCTCAAACTGCTTGAGGAAGAATATGACGAAATGAGAGGCCCTCTCAAAATCAACCACCGAATGCAATTATTTTCCTTATACCAAAGAAAAGTTTTCACCTTCGATGGTAGTACATATGAACAGATCAAAGAGACGCCGATTTTTTTCCGCTTTCCAGTCCAGTTGCTGAACTAGTTTTAAAAGACCTGCAAATTGTTGCCTTCAATCACTACACATTTGTATTTTGGCGTTAATTAGTGGACGAAACGTCCATCATAATCTAAATGAGCAGACAATCAGACTTAAAAAACTACTAATCGACTTTTTCCTGAAATCAAGTTCACAAGGGAAGAAGACAATGTTAAACAGTTGCCTTTCGTTTTCAACCTCGTCACACACAGTGCCAATGGAGAACCTGCACTACGGTGTAAAGATAGGCACCAAACGCAACTCAGGTTCTCCACTACCATAGAAAACACTCGATGGCGCATAAACGCAACTGTGTAAGAGCACTCTCCCAAAAGTTAAAAATACATTACGGTGAACCTGAGGGAAGAGTACGAGATATATGGCATCTTTGGTCCCACCTGACAAAGAATGTACACTTGAAAAACTTTAGTCAGCCATTTCCCCCATAGGTGACCACGGAAAACAAACGAAGGAGTGATCACACGCTAGCCCCTCTATCGTACATAAAATAAGTGTGAAAGCCACACAACACAGCAATGTCTAAGTCAGTGTGAGTATTGCCCATTGTCTGACAACTGCCATGCTTTCCAGAAAATTGCGAATAAAAAACCAACTGAATACCGTTAAGCAAGCTGGTGGCGTTTATCAAATAACATGCCGTAACTCTCCCTGCAATTAAATAGGACAGACCGGATGACAACTTGTCTCATGAAGAATGAAACACAAATGGGCAGTGCAAATAGGCAGATCACTGACACAGCTCATTGCCCACAAACTGGAGGAAGGCGTGAAGTTAACTTCACGAGCACGCGGATAATAGCACGAGCCAGCAATAAGACAGGACGGGAACTACTGGAGGCTTAACTTATTGACACCAACACCATCAAAACGCGTGGAAATATATCTTCTGCTATCACGTGCTTCGTTTACGTGGCCATGAGGCGCGACAGAGTTCTCAGCCAAGGAGGCATGCCATAATGTCGTCGTGGGACGCATGGGCTCAGCTTTATCACGAATGCAACCCCTTCCTTTCGACACTTTATTCACTTCTCCATGATAGACTGCAAATACAGTTCATGAGTTTAGTAGTCTCAGAGTTTCGAAAAATGGCTTCCTGTACGAGATTACAAATATCCGATTTGTGTCCCAGTTAACGCAGCGGGGACCCACGTATTCGATTCTATTTGTGAAATTCGTAACAATTATTTACCTGGCACCAAAAACAAATTAAGAGCACAGGAATTGCAAGTAATAACGATCGCATCGAGACAAATTCCTGGGAAATTAAGATAAGATTTAAGATAAGAATTAAGTTTAGGCTTTGAAGTTAGTTTTTGATAAGTACAGATTTAAGATTAAGGGTAGGCTTACGGTTCAGCTTAGGGCTAGTTAAAGGGTTTCTTAAAAGCCGCGCCAAAGCTTTACACCAACAACGCGAACAGCCCAATTTGTGTTGTGTTTTAAGTGGCTGACCAATGAGATGGAAGCCAAAAGGCGATGGCTTCTTCTACCCTCCCTCCTCCCATACCTCCACAAACCACATGTACATCCCCGGGCACCTACGTTTGCACTTTTACCATCGGTAAAACCATAGTATTAACCACACCAATTCACACTAACTCTTACAACACACACATTATCCCACATCACCACCACGTACCTGAGACCATAACAGTATCCTAGAAACTATGGCTTGGAATGCTGCCAACTGGTGCTTACAATAGGTCACACTCTGAGTCCAGTGTGCTGTGACTTGAGTGGCTGCCCAATGGACCGGAGGCGGAGGACAATGGTTCCTTCTTATCTCCTGGTTGTGGGAATCCTGGTGTGTGTTAAGGGGACCTGATCGTGCTATGGCGTGCGAATACGGGTTCACTGATCCTGTTGGACACTACACCTACCAGCGAATCAGACAACTGACTGGCTCGGACGGTGACCTGATTATGGTGGTGGCGGGGGGAAAGGAGAGATGGAGATCAAAAGCCCAGCGCATTTTCCTGATTAAAAACAATCGACGCGCTAAAGCCTATCACGGCGCACTAGAAACCGTGGCTTGGAAGGCTGCCAACTTAAAGGATTACTCAGACCAATTGGTCAGCCCAGTGTGTGTTTATGAGGATTGGCTGACTTGCAGCCTGAGACCCAGGTTGTAATGGCTCTGGCTTAATGTTGACTTTATGGCACTTCCGCTCAGCTGGGATCCGGGCTGCCTCTATCTTCTGTTGTAGTGTTATTGTTTGTGTTGAACCAAAGTGCGTGGGCCTGCGCACTCTCCCGTCTTCAGTCTTCTTGAATCTGTCTTGACACTCTACCAAGATGGCGTAGAGGAACAGAGAGTGAGGTACATGCAGTGAGTCTGCTCTCAATATACCTGCGTACTGACACCACACTGCTGTAAAGCATACGCTAAACGCATTCCAGATCGACTATCAAACAGAACTTAGGGTAAAAACATAGGACTATTTACCCATAGTGAAATAAGGCTGAATATCACCTACAATACGTGTGCAGGGCTTGCCTATTTCAGTTACTGGTTTAGAGGGCACTAAAAGTGCTCTTTACCAATAATTTCGATGACTCCAAGGTCGTGTGCATAAGAACCACTAATAATTTGTTCAACATCTTGGACAATTTGAGCTCCGTTACCACTTCACTAGCTCTGTTTCGGACAATACTGTTACAACCGCATGCACCTTCTTGCTTCCTGCCCATCTGGAATTTTTCTCGTTCCGAAATTCCTCATAAAACGGCATTGAATTGCAATTTGTTTATCACCTAATTCAAGTTGAATGCGCAGCCCCTGCACCAAAAAAAACTGACAACCACGCAAGGCACCGAAGGTGTACAACTTCGTGAAGATCTGAAGTTATCCAGGACCTTCGAAATCTCTGAACTGCTGAGTCAGTCCTGAATATCCTTCATACAGTTTTGAGTATTTTTTAAAAGCGTTGTTGAACATGTAGGCATACTTTTCTACTCAGATTGCGTTAAATACTCGCCATACTCCAAAATCATTTTAAAATTGTCGTTATATGCTCAAGAGGAAACATACTTTACGCAGTGTTTTAACATTCATGAACTCAAACAATTGTTTGCTAGCATCAGAACCATTCACGAAATTTCCTTTACAGGAAAGCCTGTGTAGCTTGCTTCGGCATCCACTACTGACACTCAATCAGTACATACTGGCAACCAAGGACCAGCAAAGCGCGCAAAAACCAAAATGCCAGCCAAATCGATCGGCTACGAGGACGAATCTTGCGTTGGATGTTCTTATATTTTAAAAAGAGTTCAAAAACTGTAAAAGGAGTTTGCAGACTTAGGAAGCTCTTTCGAGATAACAATACTCGACGAAATACGGTTTGCAGTGACCAAAGCACCAAAATTAACACAAACTACAACTTGTAACAACTCACCTCGTTCGGACGTGAATACCTATTACGACCGGTTAACAGAAACACAGTCTCTGCATCCTACGGACGACGACCAAATCGTACCAAAAATTTCATCATGCTATCTTGGGTGTTCTAAAGAGCCTGTAGCTGAAGTCCAAGAAACAAACGCGTGGCAATCTGCAATGGGAAACACCACAACAGGAGTACAAAGTCACAATCAACTCTGATGGATTCATTGAAGCCTTCAGCTCAAAGCATGGTCAGAGGGAGATTAAATCCCAACGAGAGCTCTGTAAAGCGTTCTTGTGCCCCTTAGGAGAACTTAGCAGGAAGAGAAAATCCCAAGTAGCAGGATCGGCAACAATGTTTATTTATTCAGGGTTTGCATGAACCAAATGCAGTCCGACCTGAAGAGCCTGTCGCTGAAGACCTTGCTTCGTTTATTGACCTCCTAAACTGGTTGCTCCAACCATGCGTGGAAGTAAAAATTAGAAGAGCATTCCAGATCGGCAAAAAGTCTGAAGACAGTCTAGGTTAGCAACGAGCGCGACTTCTCAAAAAGAATGCTAGAGAACAAAGACCAAATCAAGGCGATCCTATCCAAAAAGCCAACCTCCTTCACTCGCATAAAGAGGTTAATTTCAAATAACTACTACCCTGCCGAAAGGATGAAACGCCGGGAACTAGTCTCGGAACTACCATCAAGACTGAAGGCTGGTGAACACAATCGGGCTATGTTCAATGAGAAGGTAGTTCAAAAAGAATATGAGTTTTCCATTGAACCAACAAATTGTTCTTAGGAAAGTGTAACCACCTCATTAACGCCAAAATTTCAGGGAACCAATTGCCCAAAAGAGATTTCAGAACTGATTCCGTAACGCCCAGCGTTTTTACTACAGAAACCAGAGTTACAGAAATTCATCAAAAAACGGAAAATACATACGATATTGACGTAACAGGAGATGCAGTAAGGCCTATAAAATTAACAAACGCAACACAAAGTTTGTTTGGCGTAAAATTGAAGTGCTTCGTTACAAAGCCCAAAGCCTTTTATCAAAACCTGATGAGTTAAAAATTTGCCTTGCCGATGTATCTACGGATGTGATATCAGTAACTGAACCCTGGCTGTCGGGTTGCATTCGAGATAGCGAAATAACTTTGTCTGGATACCAAATATATCGGAGGGACAGAGAAAACCGACAGGGTGGTGGAATAATTGTGTATGTGAATGAGGTGCTAATAGTGTCTGACAAGACGTGCCAGTTTGCGTGCAGGACGAAAGCCAGTTTTTTTTCGTTAAACGCTTTAGAAATCTGGAATAAGCTACCCAGAAATATCAAAATTCAACAAACCTTTCCCTTGTTTACGCGAGCTGTTTACTAGTTTTCTACATTCAGGACACCTTCCAAAACGTTTGGGTGCTGACTCTGTGGAAGCTCTCTTCGGTTCTGATGGTTTTCATGGACTCTGAATCCTGTGCCGGACATCATGCTGAGGACAAGATTGCTGGCTCTGCAGACCTTAATCGGCTTATTTCTCAGTCGAGAACGAACAGCCGCTCGCCGACATACCTGCTGGTGCAGAATACTGGAGCAATAACACTGAATGGAGAAGTTTTTCAACGGGCACCTGTGTCAACGCTTCCCTGTCCAGAACTTAAATTACGTAATAAGCTGCAGTTTTGTCTTCTAAAAACATCTAATACAACGATCAGGAGTTTTTTAATGTCAGTTTGACTCTCTGCTGCATATTTTTTTGACCTTGCCTGTAAATTGGCAATAAATAAATAAATATGGTTGACAATAAAGGCTCTTCTCTCTAAATGTCTGGATGTCCTACTTGTCTATCGGTCACCTGGGATAGACCGAGTTGCAGACACTTACTTGCTGGAACAATTAGAAAATTTCTCCAGTTGACCTTAAGTCCTGATTATGGGTGACTTCAACGCAGCAGGAATTAACTGGAGCACTGTTCAATCATCATGCCCGAACTCGAATTGGATTATGTTTCTGAAAAAGGCCTTGAAAGCACTCCTCACACAACATGTCCTTTTCCCAACTAGAACACGTGAAGGACAAACGACTAACTGTCTTGACCTAGTTTTCACGAAAACATCAAGCAGCACTGACGAGATTAATTCAATGCCTCCACTCAGTCGTAGTGATCATTTGGTGCTTATGTGAGATTATTCCTTATTCTCCGTTGCGTTTGCTATGGAGGAAAAACGGCGTGAATTTTGGTGAGGAAACTTTCATCAGATGCGAGCAGATTTGACAGACATCAACTGGACCTCAATGTTTTTATGCACGTAAAATGAAGATTGGGAGTCCTTTCGAAATGTTCTGCAACATTTGGACAACTACTGCCCACAACCACCACAACTTTTGAACATTGTTTTTAAGCACCGTAAATGAAGATTGGAAGTTCTTTCGAAATGTTCTGCAACTTTTGGGCAACCACTGCCCACAACCACCACAACGAGTGTCCATCAGAGCAAGCGTCCTCGGCGGCTAGACAGCAACTTACAAATTGAAATAATCAGGAAGCACCAGTTGTGGAGAAAATATTGCGAATCTAATCAAGTCGCATATTTTAATAAGTATAAAAAACAGAGAAATAAACTGAGAAGCCTTATCCTTCAAACGAGAAGAGAATTCAAGAAGACTTTGCTGCAAAAGGCAACACAAAATCCAAAGTAAATCTACAGTTACCTCCACAGATGTACAAGGAATAGAAATGAAATCCCACTGCTGAAGACTGCCGTGGGAGTCGAAATTTATGAAAAAAACAGGGAGAAAGCCTATACTTTTCACAGTTCTACTGCTGAGTCTTCACAAACGGGGCAAGGCTCCTTCGTTCCGCCGTGGATAACCCACCGACTGCAAGCATGAGCCACATACTATTCTCAGAAGTTCTGATCCACTGAAACTAGCCCAACTCCCACAATTCCTCTGCTTTCAAATTCACTTCTAACAATCATTAGTTTCTCGCCTTCACGTATTCAAAAAGAAATAGCTAAACTAAAAAAATCACATTCGGTTGGAACTGATAACATTCCAAACTCACTTATTAAACAGTTAAGGGATTTTTTACCTTTACTAAGCAAGTTATTCCTTAGAATTAAGAATTAATATTTGGTAAGCACCGGCAAGGCACTGTCTAAGCAAACATTCGTAACGAAATAAAATTATGACAATGTGGGTAGATAAAATGTACAAATGCATAACTTGTCCTGTTATGTCAACATTTAGCGATGTTTTAAAATTAATGGTGAACTAGAAAAAATAGGCAGTGAAAAAAACTCCTTCCGTAAAATTGGAGGCAGAGTTCAATAAGCCTTCATTTTTTAATAGAAGGTATTCTCAGTATTTCTCGAAAATGGTTTCTTTCCCAATTAATGGAAAACTTCAATTATAATACCAGAATTTAAATCTGTTTCCCGCTTGGACATTCATAACTATCGCGGTGTTCATAAAACGCCCTCTCTTGCTAAACTCTTCGAAAAACTAATTGCAGAACAAATCACAGATTTTTGCACAAGCAATCAAATTATCAACTAATCCCAACATGACTTTTTACCGGACCGCTCTTGTGAATCATGCCACATATCTTTTTTTAAATTATCTAACCTTTCCTCGTAATGAGCATCTATCTGCAGTAGCTATCTATTTTGATCTTAGTTAGGCATTCGATAAAGTGCCTCATATATGACTTCAAGCTAAACTAGAAGCAAAAGGATTTCGTAGTCCCCTTACTGACTTTATTATATCAAATAGGTCATAAGGGTGTGCATAGGAACCACCAATATTATTTGTTCTCCAACTTGGACATTTTGAATTCCGTTACCACTTCACTAGGACTGTTCCGGTCAATATCGTTTCAACTGCACATACGGTCCTGCTTTCTGTTCATCTGGAATTTTTTTCATGCCGAAATTCCTTATAAAACGGCATCGAATTGGAATTTGTTTATCATCTTGTTAAAATTAACTACGCAGCCCCTGCACTGACAAACTGACAACCACTCAGGGGAAAAACGTGAACAAACTCGAAAATATCTAAAGTTATCCAAGACCTTCGACATCTCAGAACGGCTGAGTCGTTCCTGTATATTTTGCATACAATTCTCAGTTTTTTTAAAGCGTTTTTGAACAAGAAGGCGCATTTTTTGCTCGTATTGCGGTAAATACTTGCCATATATCGTTTTTGCCATCTATCATGGAAGTAACAATTTTACCTTCGGGAATCGTGCAAAATAGTTGAAACTGCCGAGGATCGAACCAAGGTACCAATTTTTGGGAAACGACGGTGATACCACTGAGGTATCGCCACACGACGAACTCGCTGATTCAAATTTAAATGAGGACATAAACACTTATCATAATACGAATGACCTCAATTCCAGGCATGTTTCCTTAAAGTGACTTCCCACCAAACGGGGCAAGATTTCAATAAGGTTTTGGATGTCAATTATGAGGACGAAGCGTGTGCGATATGCTTAAAATGTCTTTAAAAAATTTCGGAGATTGAAAAGGATATGAAAGGGCTAAAGATGGAGATAAAAAAAATGAAGAAACCTTCTCACATTTTACCCGAGCACAAGCAGTCCCTAACGGGGGAACATGAGAGAGACAAATGCACATACGCATGCACAGCTTCAGTAGCCATCACATCTAATAAGGATGATGGCGCTACGTCCACGAAGCTCGGTTAAGCCGTTAAACAGTCTCCAAAAAGGAAAGAAGGCAACCGGAAGGGATCCCAGAAAATGAAGAAACGAGTTTCGGAAGACAAAGTTAATATATCATCCAAAAATGTAAGTCCCAGAATTCCAGCTTCGGACAAAAATCACTCTCATGTTGAAGTGCCAGCATCCACGAGTAACGCCACCTCTGTGCATTCCCACCCTAGTGTGGGCGGGCAAATTAGGACCTCGCCCATAAATCGTCAGTGAAATATCGTAATATGGGGTGTCCCAGAATCCACGTCCTGCATTCAGAAGGAACGAATGACACATGATCTAGATCTTCTTCATGAATATGCCAGAGCAGTCCTGAAGAAAGGGAAAATTTACACCGAGCATAAAGCTTTCCGACTAGGCAAAGCAGACCCTAGCCGCGACATACAAATATCCCCAATACCTCTCAAAATTATTTAAGAAAACGAGACCCATACTGCGCTTCTGTAAGAAGGAAGAAGAACCTTACGGGGATCACACAAACAAGCATTTTTTCAGCCGGACTACGAGCCGAGGGAATGGCTGAAAATGTGGGAACTACGGAGAGAATTGAGGGCAGAGAATTAGCAGAGGGGAGAAACGGCTGAAAATCAAAGACGGTCAAATAGTCCAGATAAATCAGTCCTTCCTATGGCCAAAACCTGAAACAATGAAGGCTGGGTCTCCCCGACGAATCGATAATTGAAAGTCTTCTCCGCAAATGTACAAAGCCTGTTCAAAAAGCTGGACGACCTTAGAAAGGTAGTGGATGAAATCAAACCAGACGTTATGGCTTTCACTGAAACGTGGCTCACTGCAGACACTAATGATTCTGAAATATCCCTCAGAGGCTATCAGCACTTCATGAGGGACAGACCAAGTCGAGGAGGAGGTGGAGTCATAGTTTATGTCACTCGCAAGCATTCAAGGTCAAGGTCAAGGTGCGCAGCTCGTTTTGAAAGCTAAGTGAAAATTCTAATTTTTTTCAGAATTTCCTTATCCAAAGCTTTAATTACTAACTGATTTTTTGATAAAAACTTTGCAATTTTAACAATCTATCAACTGCTTATACATGTGGAGCTCGTCCACTTCTACAGGCCTAAACCTTTATAGTCAACGCTTTCAACCGATATAGCCTCGTTATTAGTCAGGTGGATCTGTTATACTAAG
>WEDG01005247.1:0-17469 GCA_017591395.1 Schistocephalus solidus
CATCCCAAAAGCATTGGCCATGAGAATCATCGATGACCTTCTAGACAGAAGGTACAACGATGAAGGAAAACTTTTTAAAAGAGAACACTCAATGGAGTTACTGGACTACTGCCTTCGCACGTACTTCACGTTTAACGACTATGTTTATGAGCAAATCCAGGGAACACCGATGGGATCACCGATCTCCAGCTACCTTGCGGAGGCCATCCTGCAAGAACTGGGAACTCAGGTCTTCCAGATCTACAAGCTGGAATTCTGGATGCGCTACGTGGACGACACCTTTGTTATCATACACCGAAAAGCCAAAGAGAACTTCAAAAGGGATCTGAACTCGATTTTCCCACAGATTCAATTCATAATGGAGGAAGAAGCGGATGGAATGCTCCCTTTTCTCGATGTTCAGATATCAAGGCAGGATGACGTAACCCTCCAGACTGGCGTGTTTCGAAAAGCGACAAACACGGAGAAAATTCTTCACTACAACAGCAATTACCCCCTGTCGCATAAACGCAGTTGCGTCCGATCGTTTTTTTGCCGCATCCAGACACTGCAGCACTGAGGCTGAGAAGCTGCGAGAACGTAAAACCCTATGGTGCCTCTTTCTCACCAGTGGATATCCACGCAGCTTCGTAAACAAATGCTTATACCAAAGGCATACAAAGACCGAAGGTGAGCCTAAACAAAGACCTGAAACCTTCCATTTCTTGCTCTATGTGAGGAACGTCTCAGAAGCCACCGAGCGCGTGTTAAGACCGCTAAACGTGGGCGTTGGACACCGGCCGGAGGCCACCATCCGTCGATTAGTCATGCAACCAAAGGTCCGACTACCACCCACAGACACCTCAGGCGTTATTTGCCGTGTCAACTGTCTAGACTGCCCGGTCAACTACTGCGGCATGACCAACAAACGACTGTGTACGCGCATGCACGAGCACACTTTGGCCGTAAGACGAAAGGATATTCGATCACACGTCGCCATGCATAGTCTAGAAAACAACGACCGGTTTGATTTTGACGGGGCTCAAGTGCTCGGCCGAGCCGAAAACAGACTGGCGAGGGAAGTCATCGAAGCTTTGCAGTCAGACGCTAACTCTATCAACCGCAGCATTGATCTACCAGTGCCCTATGAGGCCGTCAATCACCATTGGCGCACGAGAGGAGGACCAATGAGAAATGAGGCGGCTAGACCTATCGCAAGTGAGCACGAAAGACATATTTAAACCATGTATTTTCCCCTATGCTCTATCTCCGATGATGCGCTCGAGTATGAGTGTGAAACGTCAGACAATTATATCTTCTACCCCAGAGCTCGCCTTATCTTCTCCTTCCATTTCAACACCTGGGGTCCGTATAATCTTCTTTATCCGTATATATATATATAAAAGAAAACGGGAAGGCGTTCTCTGGGACCAGAATTTTATTCATCCGACGTTTCGAACTCTCACGTGAGCCCATCGTCAAGGAATAAAAGAATGTACAGCTCACTGCTTATTTCACTCACCTCTGCCGAGTATGACCTTCATCAGCGCCATTGATTTGTTCGCGCAGGGCCTGATATGCAGCTGGCAGATCGATATGTCTATTGATCGATTCCGCGGTCGAGTGCCACGATTCCTGCAGCAGGCGTGAAATTCGGTCGTCTGACTGGCCCAATATTCTCACGCTGCCAAAGTCAAAGTCGTGCTCTGGCGAGGATGCGTGAGCGGCTACCAAGGAGAGTTTATCCTTCCTTCTCACAGCGAGCTCGTGCTCGTGCATTCTCGTGCAAACCCGTTTGCCGGTTTCGCCAACATAATTTGCTCGACCACAACGGCAGTCTATCCGGTAAATGACGCCGGAATTTTTGGTTGAGGGGGATTGGGTCTTTTGGTTGCATGAGTTGCCGGTGGATTGTCGCTTCCGGTCTAAGCCACGCCAATCCCAAATTCGCTCACTAGTCTAGCAAATTCTTCGGATACACCAGTTATGTAAGGTATTGCACGCCAGTTCTTCGGTTTTGGCTGCCCCTTCGGATTTATTCTCTTGGCCTCTCGCCTGCATTTCTCAACAAAACTCCCAGGATATCCGTTGACCGTGAAGAGTTTCCGCAGAAACTGGACCTCGGCCTTCTTGTCGGCTGGTTCGGTGCAATGGGTTTCCGCTCGACGGTACAGTGTTCTCACACAGCTGCGTTTGTGCGAGAGGGGTGGTTGCTAAAATAACTCAGAATGCGAGAGATATTCGTCGCCTTCCTGTAAACCGTCGTTTTGAGTTTTCCATCGCCCTTTCTGTATACCAGCACGTCGAGAAACGGCAACTGACAGTCTTTTTCTTCTTCCATCGTGAACTGGATGTCGGGGAAGATCGAGTTCAGATTCTTTGTGAAATCCCCAATTTTTTCGCGACTGATGATGACAAATGTGTCATCAACATACCGCACCCACAATCGTGGTCGATAGTGGTCAAACGCCAGTGCCTCCAGTCTCTGCAATACTGCTTCAGCAATCAGGCCGGACAACGGCGACCCCATCGGCGTACCTTTGACCCGTTCGTACACGGTTCCATTAAAGGTAAAGAATGTGTTCAGACAGTGTTTCAGGAGGTCGACAAAATGCCTCATTTTGAGTTTTGTATCCGCCTCGTTATAGCGCTCTTCTAGCAGGGTTTGTATGGTTTCGACTGCGAGATCTTGTGGGATGGAGGTGAAAAGTGACGTCACATCGAAAGATACCATCACTTCTTCGTCCGTAAGTCGAATACCCTGTAACTTTCGTATAAATAGTTCAGCTGAGTGGACGGTTGTTGTGGAACCCTGGGTTAGAAACTTTAGACGTTGAAACAACCACTTGGCTAGACCAAACGTTGGGGTGCCTCTTAGAGAGACGATCGGCCGTAGGGCTGTTCCTGGTTTGTGGACCTTGGGGAGGACATAGAATCTCGCGAGCGCTGTGTCCTTTGGTTTCATCTTTTGAAAGTCAGTCTGCGTTATTGCTTTTGACTTCCGAAGACTTGCCAGGTCTTTGTTGATATTGTTTACTAGCGTCTTCATCACGTCATCCTCGCGAGGTATATAGCCCGTTCTATAGCCCAAGAGTGCCTTAACTTTGTTGACGTAGTCCTCTTTGTTCAAAATTACAGTCGACCGTCCTTTGTCTGCTGGAAGTATGACAATGTTTTTGTCGGTCTTTAGCGTCCGAAGTGCTTCAGTTTCTGCTTTCGAGAGCGTCTTGCGTTTTTGTGGGATATCAGTCAGGAAGATATTCGCTGTCGTAGCAGATTTCTGCTTTCCTCGGCCGAGGTCCAGTTTCTGCGGAAACTCTTCACGGTCAACGGATATCCTGGGAGTTTTGTTGAGAAATGCAGGCGAGAGGCCAAGAGAATAAATCCGAAGTGGCAGCCAAAACCGAGGTACTGGCGTGCAATACCTTACATAACTGGTGTATCCGAAGAATTTGCTAGACTAGTTAGCGAATTTGGGATTGGCGTGGCTCACAGACCGGAAGCGACAATCCACCGGCAACTCATGCAACCTAAAGACCCAATCCCCCTCAACCAAAAATCCGGCGTCATTTACCGGATAGACTGCCGTTGTGGTCGAGCAAATTATGTTGGCGAAACCGGCAAACGGGTTTGCACGAGAATGCACGAGCACGAGCTCGCTGTGAGAAGGAAGGATAAACTCTCCTTGGTAGCCGCTCACGCATCCTCGCCAGAGCACGACTTTGACTTTGGCAGCGTGAGAATATTGGGCCAGTCAGACGACCGAATTTCACGCCTGCTGCAGGAATCGTGGCACTCGACCGCGGAATCGATCAATAGACATATCGATCTGCCAGCTGCATATCAGGCCCTGCGCGAACAAATCAATGGCGCTGATGAAGGTCATACTCGGCAGAGGTGAATGAAATAAGCAGTGAGCTGTACATTCTTTTTATTCCTTGACGATTGGGCTCACGTGAGAGTTCGAAACGTCGGATGAATAAAATTCTGGTCCCAGAGAACGCCTTCCCGTTTTCGTCTATACAATTACCTGGGCCTCGCATATTCTCGAACATTCAGCCAACGAGTGGTTCGACCTTGGAACTCGTTACCAAGCGAGATGGTTACCTCTGAAAGCATTATTGATTTTAAAAGAAGGCTTGATTGCATTATATATGACAAAAGACGACTGTCACAGCATGATTTCTTAAAACCAGCCTTTTAAAATCTTTCGGGCTCTACTTTTCTTTCCCAATGTTTCGCCTATGGCTGTGAAAACGCATTTGAAGCTATCTTATGCTTTGACTCAAACATTTTAAAATGTACAACATTTTATATTGACTGTACACATGCAATGATAACTAAACATTAATAGGGTCATGACGGGCAATGCCTGTAACCTTTC
This sequence comes from Schistocephalus solidus, assembly GCA_017591395.1. NCBI lineage: Eukaryota > Metazoa > Platyhelminthes > Cestoda > Diphyllobothriidea > Diphyllobothriidae > Schistocephalus > Schistocephalus solidus. The sequence goes on from WEDG01005247.1 coordinate 4,364, forward strand.
AAAATATACATATATATATATAGGCTTTGGCTTGCGACATAGTGAAATCTGTTTTCACTGTTTCATGACGTCGGCGCTTTAATAATTGTGCCGTCTGCCACAATCCGTTTTAGGCACTTGTTTCGGTCAATTTTCATTTCTTGATCCTGTTCTACCGGAGAGTAACTCACCTGAGCGGCAGACTCTTAATCTTTCTCTAAGCTGAACTTTCTGGATCTATCCCAGTGCATACTACAACCCACAACAACTGATATCTGAGAGGGCTCTCTTTTTTTGTCTGTATTTCGATTGTTCTTTGTCGTTTATCACATCCTTTTTTTTGCTTTATGTTTTTTAATCTTGCATATTTTTACAGGTTTATAGGCATTTTAATTGATAACCCTGTAAATTTTAAGTTATTATTGCATGGCGATCATTTAAGACAGTCTAACTCGATCTGATTGAACACTTTTTTCCAGTGAAGGTGCAAAAAAAGACAAGTCGCCCCACCTGGTTAACAAGACAACTTAAAAGTTATTTAAAGAAGAAGAATAAAAAATGGAAGGTAATCAGGCAAACAGGGTCAGCAGAGCATCTCAAAGAATTTCGTCATCAAAGAAACGCTATAAAAAGAATGATCCGTCAGGCAAGGAAGAACTATGAATCAAGAATTATTCAACAGGCTGAATATAAACCAAAAATTTTATTCCATTATATCAATAGCCGACTAAAAAACAAGGACCCAGTAGCAGTACTCATGGATGGGAATGGTGTTGAAGTCTTTGAAAAATTGCGACAAAGCCGAGTACTTAGGTCGGTTTTTGCCCTCGGTTTTTCACTAGAGAACCGGAACTTCAGCTTGACCACGTCAACAGTGCTGTTATAGACGCCGGTCCAGTGCTTGAATATATAATCTTCCAGGAACCTCTCGTGGAACTAGAACTGCGAAATCTGAAAGAAGCGAAGTCATCTGGTCCGGACGATATACCGGCCAAGTTCTTGAAAGAACTGGCCAGCGAACTGTCCAAACAACTAGCGCATATATTTAATTCGTCATTTGAATCAGGGAAACTGCCATCCGAATGGAAGGCAGCAAATATATACCCCATATACAAGAGTGGTGCTCGATCTAATGTCAACAATTATCGGCCTGTCAGCCTAACCTCCATTTGCTGTAAAATAATGGAATCAATAATCAAGAAGGCAACCATGAAGTTCCTTGAGGAAAACCAATTACTCTCAGATCTCCAGCATGGCTTCAGACATAATCGCTCCTGTCTTTCTAGTTTATTACTCTCCACAGAGCAGTGGACTCGTGCACTGGACGAAAATGGTAGGGTTGACGTCATATACACTGATTTAAAGAAGGCGTTTGACAGTGTCCCACACAAACGTCTCATCTACAAATTATCTGAAATCGGCATAAGAGGAATGCTGCTGACATGGATTGCAGACTTTCTTACAGATAGATTGCAAACTGTGTGCGTCGATACCTCGAAGTCAACACCTACTCCGGTTCTAAGTGGTGTCCCCCAAGGCTCGGTATTAGGGCCGTTACTCTTCTTAGTGTACATCAACGACTGTGTCGACCACCTGGATTGCAGCGCCATCATGTTTGCAGATGATGTTAAATTGTGAAGGGTCATCAGATCTGATTTCGAAAGGCACGCACTTCAAGAGGATTTCAACCGTCTTAGCAGCTGGTCTGCTCGTTGGCTCTTAAATTTTAACGTTGGGAAGTGTGTGGTCCTAAGACTGCATACAAGAAGGACCAGTGAGGAGGATGATTCCTACCAATAAATTCTCAATGGGCAGCCCCTTTCAATTTTTGAGGAACAGAAGGACCTCGGTGTTCTAATAAACTCCTCACTTAAACCATCTTCACAGTGTTTAAAGACAGCTAAACGCGCTACACAGGTCTTATTTGCGCTCAGACGTGGATTTGTGCAGATTGATAAGGAACTCTTCCGAAAAACCTACGGGGTATTTGTTCAATCTCACTTGGAATATGCCATCCAGGCCTGGCGTCCGTGGTTTAAGAAGGATTATCTACAGCTGGAACGAGTGCAGGCGAGGGCTACGAAGATGGTCAAGAATCTAAGTCATCTGCCTTACGAAGCCAGACTGGTTGAACTTGATTTTTTTCCTCTAAATTACAGGCAACTACGCGGTGACCTCATCCAAACCTACCGGATTGTCAGAGGCCGCGATTGTGCCCTAGAATTTGCTGACTTCTTCGAATTGGCTGGGACGGAACATCTGCCGGGTCATCCCTTTAAACTGCAGAGGAAGTTTGTCCACACGGAAGTCCGTCGGAATTCCTTTTCGCAGAGGGTCGTTGGAGCATGGAACGGACTCCCTGACGAGGTGGTCCTTTCAGAAACTGTTGACACATTTAAATTCAAACTAGATACTCATTTTCTGAGAAACTATTGTCAATATAATGAAGATTGTGTAAACAGTGGCAGGTTGCGCCTGGCGCACACATATCGTTGACCCTACATTTTCATTTGTCAGATATATCACTGTAAACGTTTGTACTATTGACATTTGCATGTGAATAGGGAGCTCAAGGGCGAAAGCCTACTTCCCTCAATAAAGTGACTTATATGTACAGTCAATATAAAATTGTGGACATAAAAAATGCTTTTTAGTCAAAGCATAACATAACCTCCAATGCGTTTTCACAGTTAAAGGCGAAACATTGTGGAAGATAGGTAGAGCTCAAAAGATTTTAAAAGGCTGTTTTTAAGTAATCATGATGTGAGAGTCGTATTTTGTAAAATATTATGCCATCGAACCTTCTGTTAAAATCAAAAAGGCTATCAGCGCTGACCGTCTCGTTTGGTTACGAGTTCCAAAGTAATACCACTCGTTGGCTGAAGAAATATTTCTGTGGTTCAGTTGCGTGCGTTTGCTTTTGACCTTGTAAGGATGATCATGCAGGTGAGTTGTGCAGGCCCATTCGAAGAAATCCTCTGCTCTCAGGGAGTAATCATGGCCACGGATAATCTGGAATGTCCAGAGCAGGCTATACCGCAAGTGTCTGTAGAAAAGCGGAAATAAGTCAAGCTTTTTTAATCTGTCTTGATACGGTAAAGCGTTAAGACCGTAGACCATCTTCGTTGCTCTCCGTTGCACCTGCTCGAGGAAGTCAACATCTTCCTTCCTCCACGGTGTCCAGGCTGGTATTCCATAATCTAAATGTGGTCTCACGAAGAAGCCAAAGACTTTTCCGAAGGGATCAAGGGCAGTATTTTAAACGCACGTATGATGACTGGCGATCAGTTAAGACGATTTCACTCGATCTGAGTAAAAGCTTTTGTCCAATGAAGGTGCAAATAAGACAAAATGCCCTGCCTGGTTGACAAGAGAACTTAACAGTCAGTTAAAGAAGAAATAAAACATGTAAGGTATTTAGGGAAACAGGGTCAGCAGAACATCTCGACGAATTTCGTCAGCAGCGAAATTCTGTCAAAAAAAAGGATCCAACAGGCAAGGAAGAACTGTGAATCAAGGATTATCCAGCACGCGAAAATAAGCCTAAAATTGTATTTCATTATATCAATAGTCCATTAAAAAACAAGGACCTAGCGCAGTACTTATGAAGGGGAATGCTGTTTAAGTTCTAGAAAATTGCGAGAAAGCCGAGCACTTAGGTTGTTTCTTTGCCTCGGTATTCACTAGAGAACCTGAATTTCAGCTTGAACACGTCAACAGTGCTGTTATAGAGGCCGGTCCAGTGCTTCAATGTATACTCTTCCCGGAACATCTCGTGGAACGAGAACTGTAAAATATGAAAGAAGAGAAGTCATCCGGTCCGGACGACTTACTGGCAAAGTTCTTGAAATAACTGGTCACCGAAATCTCCAAACCACTAGCGCATATATTCAATTTGTCATTTGAATTAGGAAAACTGTCATCAAAATGGAAGGCAGCAAATATATACCTCACATACAAGAGTTGGGCTCGATCTAATGTTAAAAATTATCGGCCTGTCAGACTTACCTTTGCTGTCCTTTGCTGTCAAATAATGGAATCAATAATTAAGAAGGCGACCATGAAGTTTCTTGAGGAAAACTGATCATTCTCAGAACTCCGGTATGGCTTCAGACAAAATCGCTCCTGTCTTTTCAGTTTATTGCTCTTCACAGAGCAGTGAACTCGCGCATTGGACGAAGATGGTAGGGTTGACGTGATCTACACTGATTTTAAGAAGGCGTTTGACAGTGTCCCACACAAACGTCTAATCTATAAATTATCTGAAATTGGCATAAGAGGCATGCTGCTGACATGGATCGCAGCTTTTTCTTACAGGAAGATTGCAACTTGTGTGCATCGAAACCTTGAAGTCAAAAAATACCTTATTTCTAAGTAATGATCCCCAAGGCTCTGGGCTAGGGCCGTTTCTCATCTTAGTGTACATAAACGACTGTGTGGACCGCCTGGGTTGTAGTACCATAATGTTTGCAGACGATTTTAAGTTATTTTATTTTATTTTATTTATTTATTGTCAGTTTACAGACAAGTTCAAAAAAATATACAGTAGAGGGTCAAGCTGACAGGGAAAAAAACTCCTGATCGTTGTTTCAGGTGTTTTCAGGAGAAAAAACTGCAGCTTATTGAGTAATTAAAGTTCTGGACAGGGACGCGTTAACAGAGGTGCCCGGTGAAGAACCTCTCCATTTAGTGTTACAGATCCGGTATTCTGCAGCAGCAGGTATGTCGGCGAGCGGCTGTTCGCTGTCGACTGAAAAATAAGCCAATTGAGGTCTGCAGAGCCAGTAATATTGCCCTCAACATGAAAACCGGCACAGGATTCAGAGTCCATGAACGCCATCAGAAACCGAAGAGAGCCTCAACAGAGTCAGCACCCAAAATTTTTGGAAGGTGTCCTGAATGTTGAAAACTAGTGACAGTTCGCGTAAACAAGGGATAGCTTTGCTGAATTTTGATACTTCTAGGTAGCTTATTCCAGATTGCTATAGCGTTTACCGAAAAAAACTGTCGGTATCTAACTGTGCGTGCCAAAGGAAGAAATAAAAATACATCTCGATGACTGGTGCGCCGAGACTGGTCGAGGTGCCTCAGAGATTTAAGGGGGTTAAATGTACGACTGTTTAGTAGCTTAAACAGTAAAAATAGTCCCTTCTGTAATCTGCGAAGCCATAGCGGGTCAAGGCTTGTACGCTCACAGCGTTGTTGGTAGGACAGGTTTCGGTGATCTTAATAGAAAACTCTTTTTGTAAAGAAGTGCTGGACCGATTCTTTCTTCTTTCGTTCACTAGCGTGCAGAAGGCTAAATAGAAAGGAACAGTACTCCAGACTAGGCCTGACATACATTTTATAGAGACTGATTCTAATTTTGACGGTTTTAAAATTTCTGAGAATAAACCCAGTAGTTTGGCATGCTTTCGAGACAATCAGGGCACAGTGCTCTGACAGATTAAGACTACTAGAGTATGATATGCCCAGATCCTTTTTAACTCCGGGTACGTTTAGATCGTGACCGTCTATGCTTAGGTGGGGCTGATGGTTGTCGCCACTAACCATAACGGAGCACTTTGCCAAGAAAGTGAAAGGCGCCATGTGTGACACCACTGAGCGAAGGCCTGAAGATCCGTTTTTAAGAGCTCAAGCACGATGTTGCGATCAATCGGTTTATATCGATAGGCAACTTTTAAATCGTCAGCGTACATAAAGGGCCTATCATACTGAAAACAATCAGTAACATCATTGACAAAAAGGCAAAATAGAAGCGGGCCGAGCACGCTGCCCTGAATAACTCCGCTCCTCACATGCGTGGGGTTGGAGATAACATCAGAAATTTTAACACGTTGTGCGCCAGCATTCAAATAGGAAAATATTAAGTTCAGAAACTTGTTACTAATGCCGAAGGAGGCAAGTTTCAGCAGGAGAAGATCATGGTCAACACGATCAAAAGCCTTAGTGAAATCGAAGTAAACGGTGTAAATTGCAAAACCGCTGTCTCTAGATTGTAGCACATGATCGAAGAAAGAGAGCTGGTAAGTGTCACAAGACATTTTTTTCGAGAAAACCATGCTGAGCCGCATTAAAATAGTTATTTTCTCTTAGGTGACACATCATCTTGTCTTTGATCAAGGTCTCGAAGATCTTCGAGACTGCTGGGAGTGTATTTATTGGCCTTAAGTCGTCAAATGACGTAGGTCGGCCGTGTTTCGGAATAGGCAGTATGTGCGATTCCTTCCATAAAATAGGGAAAGATTCACTTTCAAGAGCAAGAATAAATATCTTATACAGAAGGGACGGAAAAATATCGTTCGCATCCGCCTTTAGAACGCTGACCGGGACGCCATCTGGTCCTGGACTCTATGATTGACGAAAACGCCGAATGGCTACGGTCACGTCCCAGAGGGTAAAAGTTATGGTTTCGAGGACGTTACCTGTCCAAACCCGGATGTTAGGAAAGGGGGCGACAGTATGTTCACTAAACGTTCTAGACAAGAAAGCATTGAAGCTATCAGCAGTCAACTTAGCGTCAGCTATTGGGTTTCCTAAGGCATCTCGAAGTACGGGGTGCTGCGTTTTTGTCTGCGCTTTTACTGTGCGCAAAAAGAGCTTCGCAACATTTAACGAAGGGTTTTCGGCAAAGGTAATCTCATCGGCTTGTCGTTTTTCGTCAGACAGCCTCTTAGCCTCTTCAAAGATTTGCTGGATCAAGGGCAGGACGGAGGTGTCGTTTTGTAGATGAAAACGACGGGAGAGTCTACGCAGTCTACGGCGGAAGGATAAAGGGAGGTAGACTTCATCCTTGACATTAATTATTTTCTTTCGGTGAACAAAACGAGAAATGAGTGGACCAAGAACTTTGTAAAAACTATCATTACAAACATTCACATCCGAACATGCAAAGAAGTTAGTCCAGTCGTGGGAATTTAGGTGTGTTAGCAATTCCCTCATATTTGCTGATCGGAAATCACGGAAAAAGCTATATTTTTTGGAAAACGTTTCAGCAGCCTCTAGTTCTAGTGTAGAAAGAACTATAGTGTGATCAGAATTTCCAAATAGATCTAAAGGTGACACAGACAATGGCTGACAACCTCTACAAAAAAATAAGATCAAGTATGTTTGATCCTCGGGTGGGCAAATCAACTTTCTGGTCCCACATGCCTATATCTATTGCCTCAAGTAGGTCTTCGAACTTTGCAGGACCGGAAGTTGGAAACCAGTGAACTTCAGGAAGATTGAAGTCACCTGCAATCAGAGAAGGGCTATCGCAGCTGATGCCGACAGGGACGCATTTAAAGAGAGTTTTAACCTTCTTAGCATCTTGTCCGCTGCTTGGCTCTTCAGCTTTAACGTTGGGAAGTTTGCGGCCCTAAGACTCTGTACCAGAAGGACCGGTGAGGAGGATAATTCCTATCACTACCTTCTCGATGAGCAGTCCGTTTTAGTTGTCGGGACCAGAAGGACCTAGTTTTTCGAATAAACTCCTCACTCAAACAATCTTCACAGTGTCCCTTTCAGTTACTTTCACTGAAAGTCACTTTATTTAGGGAAGTAGGCTTTCGCCTTTGAGCTCCCTATTCACATGCAAAAATTTCAATAGAATAAACGTTTACAATAATAAATTTGACAAATAAAAATATAGGTTCATCGATATGTGTGGGCCAGGTGCAAGCTGCCGCTCCTGGTACAATTTTCATTATATGTACAATACTTTCTCAGCAAATGAGTATTTAGTTTGCATTTAAATGTGTCAACATTTTGTGAAATGACCACCTCATCAAGGATTCAGTTCCATGATCCAATGACCCTCTGCGAAAACGCGTTCCGATGGATGTCAGTGTGGACCAACTTCCTCTGCAGTTTGAAGGGATGACCCCGCAGATGTTCCGTCGCAGCCAATTCAAAGAATTCAGGATATTCTAGCGCATACTTGCGGCCTCTGACAATCCGATCGGTTTGGATGAGGTCACCGCGTATTTTCCTGTAAATGAGGGGAAACAAATCAATTTCAGCTAGTCTGGCTTCGTAAGGCAGATGACTAAGATTATTGACCATCTTCGTAGCCCTCGCCTGCACTTGTTCCAGCTGAACATAATCCTTCTTAAACCACTGACGCCAGGCCTGAACGGCATATTCCAAGTGAGATCGAACAAATGCCCTGTAGGTTTTTTGGAAGAGTTCCTTATCAATCTGCACCAATCTACGTCTAAGCGTAAATAAGACCTGTGTCGCGCATTAAGCTGCCTTTAAACACTGTGAAGATGGTTTGAGTGAGGAGTTTATTAGAACACCGAGGTCCTTCTATTTCTCGACAATTGAAAGGGGCTGACCATTGTGAATGTATTGGTAGGAATCATCCACCTTACTGGTCCTTCTGCTACGCAGTCTTAAAACCACACTTTTCCCAACGTTAAAATTTAAGAGCCAACGAGCAGACCATTTGCTAAGACGTTGAAGATCCTCTTGAAGTGCACGCCTGTCTGAATCAGGTCTGATGACCCTCCAAAATTTAACATCGTCTGCAAACATGAGGGCGCTGCAACCAAGGTCATCGAGACAGTCGTCGATGTACACTAAGAAGAGTAACGGCCCTAAGACGGAGGCTTGAGGGACACCAATTAGAACTGGAGTAGATGTGCACTTCGAGGTATCGACGCATACAGTTTGCAATCTTCCTGTAAGAAAATCTGCGATCCATATCAGCAGCATTCCTCTTATGCCAATTTCAGATAATTTATATATGAGACGTTTGTGTGGGACACTGTCAAACGCCTTCTTGAAATCAGTGTAGATGGCGTCAAACGTACCATCTTTGTCCAATGTGCGAGTCCACTGTTCTCTGAAGAGCATCAAACTGGAAAGACAGGAGTGATTCTGTCTGAAGCTATGCTCGAGCTCTGAGAGTAATCGGTTTTCCTCAAGGAACTTCATGGTTGCCTTCTTAAGTATTGATTCCATTATTTGACAGCAAAATGAGGATAGACTGACAGGTCGATAATTGTTGACATAAGATCGAGCCCCACTCTAGTATATGGGGTGCATATTTGCTGCCTTCCATTCAGATGGCAGTTAACCTGAGTTGAATATATGCCCTAGTGGTTTGGAGAGTTCGCTGGCCAGTTCTTTCAATAACTTTGCCGGTAAATCGTCCAGACCAGATGACTTCACTTATTTCAGCTTTCTCGTTCGCGGAGAGGTTCCGGGAAGATTATATATTCTAGCACTGGACCGGCCTCTATAACAGCACTGCTGACGTGGTCAAGCTGAAGTTCAGGTTCTCAAGTGAATACCGAAGCAAAGAACCGACCCATGTGCTCGGCTTTCTTGCAAATTTCCACGACTTAAACACGAATCCCATCCATACTGCAACTGGGTCCTTAATTTTAATTGACTATTGATATAATTGAATAATATTTAAGGCTTATTTTCCACCTGTTATATAATTCTTGATTCGTAGTTCTTCCTTGCCTGACGGATCATTTTTTGACAGCATTTCGTTGTTGACGAATTTCTTCGAGATGTTCTGTTGACCCTGTTTCCCTGAATGCCTTCAATTTTTTCCATTTTTCTTCTTTAAATGCCTGTTAAGTTCTGTTGTTAACCAGATAGGGCGACTGGTCTTTTTTTGCACCTTTACTGGGCAAAAGCGTTCATTTAGATCAAGTGAAATCGTCCTAAACGATTGCCAGTCATCCTTTGGATTCCATTTGAGCAAACAATTCCATTTCATGGACATCAGTTTTTTCTTCATCACGTTTAAATCGGCCTTCCATATATTTCGCTTCCCTTGTCTTCTCTTCTGGCGCTGCGAATAAAGGGAGTAATCCCACAGCCATGTAGTATGGTCACACGTACCGAGGGGTGCAAAAGAATACATTGAATCAATGTAAGAGAGTTCCTTCGTTAATGCCGAGGCACATGTCCAAATTAGAAATGGACAAATAGTTCAAGTGAAAAGAGCATTTCTTTGGCCGAAGACAGTCACTCTGACAGTCGTACTGTCCCTTTTCAGAAACCAAAAAAGTGCCCGCTAAAATTATTCGTCTTAAATGCCAGATCTCTGCTTAATAAGATGCCTTTGCTCCACACTCTGGTTTTCATCCACCGCCGCGACATTGTAATAATTACAGAGACATGGGAAACACCCTGTGTATCCGACTCTGAACTCAATTTCTAGGGTATGATTATATTTATAAGGATCGACACAAGGGCCATGGCGGAGGAAGCTGCATCTATATTAAGCAGCCATTTACGTTTCTGCCGTTGGATTATCGACAATTTACCGCAGTAGAAGAGAGTTGTTGGCTCCGAGTAGTTCTAAAAGATAACTTCTCTTTACCCGTTGGTTGTGTCTATTGCCCCCAAAACGCAAGCGAGGATTACGATCTTCGTCTCTCACAGGTATTTCATGCCACAGTTGACCTAAATCTGAAGTACTGCTTGATTGCAGGTGACTTCAATCTTCCTGAAGTTCCTTGGTTTCCACCTTCCGGTTCTGCAAAGTTCGAAAACTTGCTTGAGGCCATAGATACTGGCGTGTGGGAACAGGTAGTTGATTTTCCCACCCAAGGATCAAACATACTTGATCTCATGTACTTCAGAGTTTGTCAGCCATTGTCAGTTTCACCTTTAGAACAACTTGGGAGTTCAGACCATGCTTTAGTTCTTTCTTAACTAGAAATCGAGGCTGATGAAACGTTTTCTAAAAAATATAGTTTATTCCATGATTTACAATCAGCAAATATTAGGAAATTAATAACACCATTTAATTTCCACGATTGGACTAACTTCTTTCTATGTTTGGATGTGAATAGTTGAACTGATACATTCTACCAAGTTCTAGGTCCACTCATTTCTCGCTTTGTTCCCCGTTAGAAAATAATTAATGTCAAGGATGCAATTTACCTCCCTTTTATTTTTTCCGTCATAGACTGTGTCGACTCTCGCGTCGTTTTCATCTACTAAATGACACTTCCGTCTAGACCTTGATCCAAAAAATTTTTGAACAGGCTAAGACTCTCTCTGAAGAAAAACGACTAGCTGCAGAGGTTAACTTTGCCGAAAACCCTTCGGTAAATGTTGCGAAGCTCTTTTCGCGCACAGTAAAAGCGCAGAGAAAAACTCAGTACCCTGTACTTTGAGAAGCTTTTGAAAAACCCTATATCTGATGCTAAGTGGATGGCTGATAGCTTCAATGCGTTCTTGTCCAGAACGTTTAGTGAATATTCCGTCGCCCCCTTTCCAAACATCCGGGGTTGGACTGGTAACTTCCTCGAAAACATAATTGTTATCCTCTGGGACCTGATCGTAGCCATTCGGCGTTCTCGTCAATCTTACAGTCCTGGACCAGATGGTGTCCCGCTCAGCGTTCTAAAGGCAAATTCAAACGATATAATTCCATCACTTCTGTATTAGATATAAAAGTTTGCTCTTGAAAGTGAAACATTCCCTTTTTTATTGAAGGAATCGCACATTCTGCCTATACCTAAACACGGCCGAACTACGTCATTCGATAACTTTGGGCCAATAAATACACTGCCAGCAGCCTCGAAGATCTTAGAGACCTTGATTTAAGACAAGCTGATGCATCACCTAAAAGGTAATAAGCTTATGAACCTAATTTCCTCCTAGTTGAATGCTCGTGCGCAGCGAGTTAAAATTTCCGATGTTATCTCCAACCCCATGCACATGAGTAGTGGAGTTATTCAGGGTAGCGTACTCGGCCCGCTTCTATTTTGCCTTTATGTGAACGATGTTCCTGATTGCTCTCAATATGGTAGGTCCTTTATGTATGCTGATGATTTAAACGTTGCCTTTCGATATAATCTGGCTGATTGGCAATCTTCCTTGAGCTCTTTAAAAAGGATCTTCAAGCCTTCGCTCAGTGGTTTTGCACATGGCGCCTTTCGCTTTCTTGGCACAAGTGCTCCATTATGGTTAGTGGTGACAACCATCAGCCTCATCTAAGCATAGATGGTCATGACCTAAATGTGCCCGGGGTTATAAAGGATCTGGGCATATCATATTCTAGTAGTCTTAATCTGTCAGAGCACTGTGCCCTGATTGTCTCGAAAGCACACCAAACCACTGGGTTTATTCGCAGAAATATTAAAACTGTCAATATTAGGACCAACCTTTATAAAATTCATTTTTTTAGATTTATTTTATTTTATTTATTTATTGCCAGTTTACAGGCAAGGTCAAAAAAATATAAATATATACAGTAGAGAGTCAAGCTGATAGTGAAAAAAACTCCTGATCGTCGTTTCATGTGTTTTCAGGAGAAAAAACTGCAGCTTATTGAGTAATTAAAGTTCTGGACAGGGACGCGTAAACACAGGTGCCCGGTAAAGAACCTCTCCATTCAGTGTTACGGATCTGGTATTCTGCATCAGCAGGTATGTCGGCGAGCGGCTGTTCGCTGTCGACTGAGAAATAAGCCGATTGAGGTCTGCAGAGCCAGTTATTTTTCCCCGCAGCATAAAGACCGGCACAGGATTCAGAGTCCATGAACGCCATCAGAACCGAAGAGAGCTTCAACAGAGTCAGCACCCAAAAGTTTTGGAAGGTGTCCTGAATGTAGAAAACTAGTGACAGTTCACGTAAACAAGGGATAGCTTTGCTGAATTTTGATACTTCTAGGTAGCTTATTCCAGATTGCTATAGCGTTTACCGAAAACAACTGTCGGTATCTAACTGTGCGTGCCAAAGGAAGAAATAAAAATACATCTCAAAGGCTGGTGCGCCGAGAGTGGTCGAGGTGCCTCAGAGATGTAAGGGGGTTAAATGTACGACTGTTTAGTAGTTTAAACAGTAAACATATTCGCTTATGTAATCTGCGAAGCCATAGCGGGTCAAGGCTTGTAAGCTCACAGCGTTGGTGGTAGGACAGGTTTCGGTGATCTGAATAGAAAACTCTTTTTGTAAAGAAGTGCTGGACTGATTCTATCTTCTTTCGTTCACTAGCGTGCAGAAGACTAAATAGAAACGACCAGTATTCCAGACTGGGCCTGACATACATTTTATAGAGGCTGATTCTAATTTTGAAGGTTTTAAAATTTCTGAGAATAAACCCAGTAGTTTGGCGTGCTTTCGAGACAATAAGGACGCAGTGCTCTACGACAGATTGAGACAAC
>WEDG01005248.1:0-16143 GCA_017591395.1 Schistocephalus solidus
GAAATTTTTATATATATATATATATATATATATATATGCTGATTTCCAATCAGAGGGGAGGATGCCTCAATCGAATGACGAATGGAAAATACACGAGAGTTGTTAAGAGAGTTCGCTAGAAAGCTCCTTCAGTACTTTTGTTGGTATTCGATCAGGATCCGGAGACTTGGTGTCATTACGTGCAAGAAGCTCTTAAATACTACAGTTAAAAAACAGTGACCAAAGCACGAAAAGTACCAAAAACTAAATTTTTTAACAACTCTCAATGTTCGGACGCGAATAACCATAATGACCTGACAACAGGAACACAGTCTCTGAATCCTACGGAAGACGACCAAAGCCAGCCACAAATCACATCCAGCCATCTTGGATGTTTTAACGAGCCCGTAGTTAAATTCCAAGAAACAAACGCGTGGCAAGCTGCAATGGGGGGACACCAAAACAGGAGTACGAATTCAAAATCAACTTCAATGGACTACTTGAAGCCTTCAGATGACAGTATGGCTAGTGATAGATTAAATCCCAACGAGAGCTCTATAAGGCGTTCTCATGCCCCTTAAAAGAACTTTGCCGGAAGCGAAAATCCCGAGTACCGTGATCGGCAACATTTTTTAATTAATCAGGGTTTGCAGAAATTAACTGCAGCCCAACCTGAAGGCCATGTCGCCGTAGATCTCGCTTCGTTTAATGGCCTATCAAACCAGTTGCTCCAACGAGGCGTGGAAATATAAGTTTTTAAAGCTTTTCAGATCAGCAAAAAGGGTGAAGACAGCCTAGGAACGCTGCAACGGCGACATATCAAAATTATGCTGGAGAGCAAAGACCAAATCAAGGTGATCCTATCCAAAAAACCAACCTCTGCCACTCGCATGAAGAGGTTTTTTCAGCCAGACAACCCCCCTGCGGAAAGTCTGAAACGCCAAGAACTTCTCTTGGAACTACAATCAAGACTGAAGGCTGGCGAACACAATCAGACTTTTTTCAAAGGGAAGGAAGTTCAAAAGTATACGAATTTCCCATTAAAATAACCGATTGTTCTAAGGACAATGGCAGCCACCTCACTAATACCAAAGCCACCAGGCAACCGATGGCCCAAAGAGATGACAGAACCGAGTCAGTAACGTCCAGCTTTTTTAGTATTTATATTTGGTTAGCACTGGCAGGGCACAGTCTAAACAAACATTAGTAACGAAATAAGTGATGACAATATGTGCAGCTCATTTTTGAAAGCTATGCGAAACTTTTATTTTTCAGGATATCTTTATGCAAAGCTTAAATTACCACCTGATTTTGTGATAAAAACTTTGCATTTTTAACACTATAACCTGCTTATACCTGTGCTGCTCGCCCTTTCTTACAGAAGTGAACCTTTAGAGTCAACGTTTTCCCCGGTTATAGCCCCGTTATTAGTCAGGTGGATCTGTTATACTAAGACGGTTTCTCAAGCACGTATAAAGGTCCTTAGTTAAAATTTAGGAAAAAAATTTGTCGCAGAATATAAGTTGCCTGATTTTTCCTAAGGTTGACCAAATTAAAGCCTCCGTTGCTTGGTTGCACCTAGTAGTCACAGCAGTGATATGCATATGCAGCCAGTTGTTCAAGCTTAACAGCTTGATCTCTCTGAATTACAAACTTGTAATGATTTTATGTTAAAGTTTGGATCAGTTCTCTCTATACTGGTGAACTTATTCGACGGTGACATCTCTGCTCTCCCTCTCAGGAATGTCAACGTCTGGACTCTCTCGTCCATTTGGTTGCCAGTGAAACATTAGAACGACAGAAAAGAAATTATAATTTTCTTTTAAAAAATGTATTCCAAGACAGACGACCTATTGACGTTACCGAAGACTTCCTGTACTAGTGCGGTTTCAACTAAAAAATAGCGGAAGCCAAACGCCTCTCATCACGTAGCAAAAATCCACCTTTATTAGTCACCTTTTTTCACCAATCGAGGTGGACTCAATCTTTGCAAAACGAGGTCATATTTCTCGTTATCTAGAAATTGCAAAATGTTTCCTTTGTCGGGATCTTACACCGATGGAGCAAAGGAATGTGTCTCCCCTCTCGCATAGGTCTTCGGCCTCTCAACCCCTTATCCATAAGTCTGGTCATAGCTATGAAAACCATGACGAGACAGTAAAGCAATCTCCTATAGTGCTCGGTTCAAAAACCCCCCTTAACTTCACCTCCCGCTTTTCTTTTTTACGAATCCATTAACGCCTACTTCCTCACGAATAGGAATCCCAAACGCCGTAGCTATCAGCCATGTCATAAGCTGGCCTTTAATGTCAGTAACTCCGTCTAAAGTGCCATGACTGACTGCTTCTCCGTTTCAAAGTATTTTTCCTTGTATTCCTACTGTTGACTTAGTCCAAAAAACTTGGTCAAGTCGCCTCGTTCCCATTCCACGCTATCCACTCCGGTCTCAGCTGTTCAATATACTAAATTTATCAATAACCTGGGCAAGTCTAAGTATGCTCCTAACTTAAGCTCCAAAAAAGAAAAACGTCATTAAAGTTGCGAAACCTCCTAACCCTCCAGCATCTACCATACATACCCAAACTTTCCTTAGCAATTATCCCAACCAAACAACTTCTCAGGCTCCCTTATTTATTAACTCTACCCCTTAAGGTAACAGTTATCCAAAACAATTTGTTCCATTTTCAAATCTTGTTTTCCCCCCATATTATTCCAATATTCTTCAAAATCATATTTTAAGGCCTCCTATTTTCGCTTACGCAGAAAATAGCCTTCCTCTCAATGGATTTCACCCAAATATGTTTCTCTACAATAATCCTAATTTAGTTAGCAGTATCATCTTAGCTACTTGTAGACAGCAGCAAATTAACTTTCCGCCAACATCTTCCTCTCTACAGTATACTTCCCCACCACCAAGTCTTCATTTTTTAAAAGTAACGATAACCCTAGTTTGGATACTCGAACTCTGCTACAGGTCATATTACTTAAGGCTAGATCTGTTTAAAATAAGATGGCCCAACTGAAAGCCATTGCTTTCGAGTTAATGCTTGATGTTTTATGTGTAACTGAATCTTGGACCCATCCCTTAATTTCCGACTCTTTGCTTGTCATAGACCAGTACGATCTCTACCGTCGAGACCGTACTAGTAAGCGTGTTGGTGGTTGTATTCTCTATATTTAAAGCTTCATTTAAGCACTTCCCATTTGATCTAGATGTTACGTCATTCTCTGGTAATTAATGCTTCGCATCCATTATCCTGTCGCCCCGGCAGACGGTGATTCTCGGATGTATTTACAACCCACCTAATTCATCACCCGATAATGATGCAAAACTTTGTGAAATTTTTAAATTGGTTTCGGAGTCCAATTTTAACATTAAAATAATCGTTGAGGATTTTAATTTTCCTGAAATGGACTGGATTTTAAAATGTTGTCCACCCAGAGTTTAGCCTTTCCTCGATACCATTAATTTTTCTATTTGGTCCCAGCTTGTCCGTTCTTCAACGAGAGACAAACATAGTTTAGACCTGATTTTCACAAATGACATTGCTCGCCTCTTCGTTGATTTTAAGCAGGGCCTCTTCCAAAGTGACTATACTTTAATTCACTGTTGCCTTCCGATAGTTTATTCGAAAAAGGCTAGCACCGTTCGTACCTATCATGCTTTTGACCTCACAGATATGAGCTTGATTAATAACTTTTTATACTCATTGGACTGTCAGCATCTCTCCTCCATGAACGACGCAGAAAGTCTTTGTGATTTAATATCAGTCGTTTCAAATAACATCCTGAAACTTGTGCCAATCAAAATTGTCAAGCCCTACGTTTCGGAATCCACCATTCCTCACTTTCTTTTGCCACGACTAAAGGAATTGAGGAAGCAGTTGAAAGATCAATTCCCTAGTTTGTTATCTGTGCATCTAATGATTGCAGAGATTTTTGAATACGCCTTTAAGATTCGTCTTGCACGTGACAGACAGAGGGAATCTTGCGCACTCAGTGAGTCAAACTCTGCCAAATCTGTTCCTCAACTGTTCCACCGTCAATCCTCCTCTAAACGAGGTTATGAAATTCCTCCATTACTAAACGAAGACAAGAACTTCATTCTCGAAGACTGACCAAACAGAACTGTTTAGTGCGCTCTTCACAAATCATCTTTCGATGGAATCTGAACCGGTTCCGACGTTTCAGGCATCCTCATTGAATGTTATCAGCACCATTGATTTCTCCTTAGAACTAATTCGTAAGCAAATAATTCGTCTAAAAAACTCTTCGGAGACTGATGGTATTCCAAACTCAGTTATTAAGAGAGTGCCGAGCTTCCCCCGATTGCTATGCCATATATTCTCAGTTTATCTTCTAAACGAATTCTTTATTGACTCATGGAATACATCTATTTTTCTTCCTGTCTTCAAGTCGGGATCCCTTTCGGATGTAAATAATTATCGAAGCGTTCACAAAACTCCGGCTTTAGCAAAACTTCGTGAAAAAATATTTTAACTCAAATTGTCGACTTTTGCCTAAAAACAAGCTCTAAAGTGACGCACAATATGGTTTTTTACCTGGGAGATCATGCGAAGTGTGTCACTTAGCTTTTCTGAACCTCGTCACTTCCCTTCATAATGAGCGGCAGTCAGTGATTGTGATCTACTTTGACCTGAGCAAAGCCTTTGACAAGGTACTGCACAGACGTCTTCTGGTGAAACTGGAAGCCCTCGGCATCCGGCCTCCTCTCCTTGACTTCATTCGTTCCTACTTGTCTAACCACAGCCAGCAGGTATAAGAAGGTAATAGCTACTCGACGCCTCAGCCGATCACGAGTGGCGTTTTTCAAGGCACGGTTCTAGGTCCCATTCTCTTCATTCTGTAGACAAACGAACTTTCAACTTAACTCACAAATTCACAAAATTTCGTTTATGCTGACGATTTCAAGTGGATTTATTCATTTTCTAAAGACACTGCCAATAGTGCCGTTGATAAAATCAACACTGATCTACTTATGCTCTCACGTTGGAGCTCTAGTTAGCAGATGGAATTTTCTCCATCCAAAAGTAGTTTCATGTGTGATAGCAGTAACCGAAACCTAGCTGTGAGGCAGTTTTCCAGATAATGAAATAGCATTGTCTGGATACCAAACCTATTGGATGAACAGAGAAATGTGACATGGTGGTGGAATAATTGTGTATGTGAAAAAGATGCTAATATTGTCCTTACGAAGCCTGAGTTTAAATGCAATAACCTCGACTTTGCTAACATAAACCATGAAACAGTAAATAATTTCGTAAGCACTCTAGATTGGCATAGCATATTCTTAATCAACGATCTAAACTTTTTCCGTGAGCTATTGCAGAGCCTCACAGAAAAAAATCCAGTCTTTTATCCCGTTTAAGATTTTTTAATTCACATTCAGCTTCTTCTACTGTTCCGCATTTTCTCCAGAACAGACTTAAAAAAATTACGAAAAGCAACTTAAAGATTCATCTAAAAGCTCTTTGTCAGTTCATTTAAGGATTGCACAAATATTTGAATTAGCATCGAGAATAAGGCTCGCGCGAGATAAGCGTAGGGAGTCTCGGGCACTAAGTGATGCCAATTCATCCAAATCTGTTGCTCAAATCTTTCATGTTCGGTCATCGGCTAAGCGTCTGAATGTAACTCCGCCCTTACTCGACTGTAACAGAAAAATTTGTTACAGATGATTTGGGCAAAGCAGAATTGTTAAACTCGTTTTTTTGCCAACCACTTTACCACTGAAACTAGCCCCACTCCCACAATTCCTCTGCTTTCAAATTCACTTCTAACAACTATTAATTTCTCGCCTTCATGTATTCAAAAAGAAATAGCTCACCTAAAAAAATTCACATTCAGTTGGAACTGATAACATTCCAAACTCACTTATTAAACAGTTAAGGGATTTTCCACCTTTACTAAGCAAATTATACTCAGTATTTCTCGTAAATGGTTTCTTCCCCGATTATTGGAAAACTTCTATTATAATACCAGTTTTTTAAATCTGGTTCCCGCTCGGACATTCATAACTATCGCGGTGTTCATAAAACGCCCTCTCTTGCTAAACTCTTCGAAAAAAACTAATTGCAAAACAAATCACGGATTTTTTTGCATAAGCAATAAAATTATCAACTTATCCCAACACGGCTTCTTACCGGACCGTTCTTGTGAAACCTGCCACATGTCTTTTTCTAAATCTACTAACCTCTCTTCGTAATGATCATCTATCTGTAGTAGTAATTTATTTTGATCTTAGTAAGGCATTCGATAAGGTGCCTCATAAACGACTTCTAGCTAAACTAGAAGCTATAGGATTCCGTAGTCCCCTTACTGACTTTATTAGATCATACCTAAATGATCGAAAACAAAAAGTTTTAGTAGGGTCCTCGTACTCAAGATCTACCCCGATTGTCAGTGGTGTCCTTCAAGGTACCGTATTAGGTCCTTTGTTGTTCTTACTGTATATAAATGATATTTCATCGATAGTTAAACATTCTCAATCTTTTATTTATGCTGATGATCTCAAATGCGTTTATTCTTTCTCTAACTCTACAACCGAACGGTGCCTAGAACAAATTCATTCAGACTTAGACGCTCTTTCGGCCTGGAGCTCCACATGGCTAATGGAGTTCTCACCTACTAAGTGTCGCTACATGAGTTTTGGGCCTGTAAGGCTGCCGCAACCTCTTATCTTTGAAGGTTGCCATATGATTGAATGTTCCTCCATCAAGGACTTGGGCTTAAGCTACACCAATAAATTAGATCTTTCGCCTCATGCCGATAGAATTACGGCCAAAGCTGCTCAGATTTGCGGCTTTATTTCTTAAAATTTCTACCTTCCTGAAATTAAATTAAGACTTTATCGTATGTTTGTACTTCCCATTCTTGAATTTTGCTGTCCATTCTTCGGTTTGATGAACGAATCTAGCCGTTCAAAAATTGAAAATGTTCAAAGAAATTTCACCAAAAAAACTCCTATATCCGACTCTTTTAACTACTTCCTACTCAACAAGATGCCAGCTAACGAAGCTAAAATTTCTTTGGGTCAGGAGACTTGAAGCAGGCTTTTTGTCTCCTTTTTTTCGTCTTAATAATAGTTCAACTCTCCCCAAAGCTTTCTGTCATTACCCCCGTTAGTCTTCCTTATAACCTAAGAAATTCTGAACTAATTATACCTCCCCCTGCATCCTCCACGTGTAAACGCTCTCTCTTCTTTGCTTCTAGGTATAGTTTTCTTTGGAATAACTTGCCAATTGAAATAAGGTCGTTAACTAGTCTATCTGCATTCAAGCGAAGACTGCACATTTATCTTAACACTGATTCTATTAACCTTTTATTTTCCTCATCTTTTCCCAGTAGCTTTCCCCATGACTCGGAGAAAGGACCATCGGGAATTTGAGTAACCCTCTTGAAACTATATTTACGCTACCTGGAGACGCCCATGAACTATAATGTCTCCTTATATCACCCGTCCTCCAAACCATGACGTCATTCGGAAGTACACATTCGGTGGTCCACAGTCTTAAATGCTGCGGTTTCTTTGGATACTAACCATCATCAGAATTCAATTCTGGATCCTATGATGCTGAGGACTTAAGTTCATTGACGCATTTTCGTGAGATTCTGTTTCATACGCCTAAGTGATCAAGAACGAATCACCTCGACGTTTCATTATCTCATTCTGAAATGCTACTGCAGTATTACCCTATTCTACCACCTGACTATTTTTTCCTAAGCAGTTTTTTTCTCCTACCTTCTATTCGAAAATGAAGGCCTATTGAACTCTGCCTCCATTTTCATGGTAGGAGTTTTTTTCACTGCCTATTTTTTCTAGTTCATCATTAATTTTAAAACATTGCTAACTGTTGACATAGCAGGACAATTTATGAATTTGTACATTTTATCTGCACACATTGTCATAACTTTATTTCGTTACTAATGTTTGCTTAGACAGTACCTTCCCGGTGCTAACCAAATATAAATTCTTAATTCTAAATTCTATAATGATCAAGTTTGCGTGCAGCACGGAAGCCATATGCTTGACCATCAAGGCTTTTTGCTCTCTATGTCTGGATTTCCTCATTGTCTATCGGCCACCTAGGATAGATCGCGTCGAAGACACCCACCTGTTCGAACAATTAGACAAGCTCTCCAGCCAACGTAATGTCATGTTTATTGGTGACTTTAACGCATCAGGAATTAACTGGAGCACTGTTCAATAATACTACCCGAAATCGACATTTAATTATATTTTTTGCGAGATACCTTGAAGGAACTCCTCACACAACATGTCATCTTCCCCACCAGAATATATGAAAAACAACGGGCTTATGGTTTCCAAATTGTTTTAACGAAATCATCAGGCAACATTGATGAGATTATTTCAAGGCCTCCGCTCGGTCGAACTGATCATGTGGTGCGTATGTGGGACTACTCCTTATTCTCCGTCGCAACCGCTAAAGGGGAGAAACGCGTAACATTTGGCGAGGAAAGTTTAATCAGATGCGAGCAGATTTTACATGCCTCAACTGGACCTCAATTTATTCGGGCACTGTAAACGAAGACTGTGCGTTCTTCTTGAATGCTCTCCTGCATCCCATGGATAACCACTGCCCACTTGCAAGTGTCCACCAGAGCAAGCGTCCTGGGTGGCTAGACAGCAACCTTAAATGGAAATAAATAGGAAGCACAATTTGTGGAGAAAATAATGCGAGTCTAATCAAATCGCAAATTTTAACAAGCATAAAACACATAGAAACAAACTAAGAAGCCTTATCCCTAAAATGTGGCGAGAATTCGAGAAGACTTTGCTGCAAAAAGCAACGCAGAATCCAAAGTTAGTCTACAGTTACCTCCGCAGATGTGCAAGAAATAAGCATAAAATCCCCATGATTAAGATTGTCGTGGGCATCGCAATTTCTGAAAACAGGGAAAAATCCGAGTACTTTTCCCATTTATTACGCTCAATCTACACAAACGACGGAAGGTTCCTTCGTCCCTCAGTAGATAAACTGCCGAATGCAAGCATACGCCACATACTATTCTTATAATTTCTGATCCAAAGGGAATTAAAGGAACTAAAAAGTCGAAATCCCCAGGACCAGACGAGCTTCCACCCAAACTTCTGAAAGAGCTCACCAATGAACTTTCCGCACCTCTGTCTGTGCTCTTTCAAAAGTCATTTTACTCCGGAACACTTCCTATCGATTGGAAGCTGGACAAGTTGATGCGTCACCTAACAGAGAATAACCTACTTAATGCGGCTCAGCATGGGTTTCTCGAAAAAAGATCTTGTGACACCTGCCAGCTCTCTTACTTTGATCATGTGCTACAATCTAGAGATAGTGGTTTTGCAATTTACACCGTTTATTTCGACTTCACGAAGGCTTTTGATCGTGTTGACCACGATCTCTTC
The DNA here is from genome assembly GCA_017591395.1 of Schistocephalus solidus. Classification (NCBI taxonomy): domain Eukaryota; kingdom Metazoa; phylum Platyhelminthes; class Cestoda; order Diphyllobothriidea; family Diphyllobothriidae; genus Schistocephalus; species Schistocephalus solidus. Next base: position 9,404 of record WEDG01005248.1, read on the forward strand.
TTGCTGAAACTTACCTCCTTCGGCATAGGTAACAAGCTTCTGAACTTAATATCCTCCTATTTGAATGATCGCGCACAACGGGTAAAAAGTTCCGATGTTATCTCCAACCCCACGCACGTGAGGAGTGGAGTTATTCAGGGTAGTGTACTCGGCCCGCTTCTATTTTGCCTTTTTGTGAACGATGTTCCTGATTGTTTTCAGTATGGTAGGCCCTTTATGTACGCTGATGATTTAAAAGTTGCCTATCGTTATAAACCGGTCGATCGCCACATTGTGCTTGAGCTCTTAAAAAAGGATCTTCAAGCCTTCGCTCAGTGGTGTCGCACATGGCGCCTTTCGCTCTCTTGGCACAAATGCTCCGTTATGGTTAGTTGTGACAACCATCAGCCTCATCTAAGCATAGACGGTCATGACTTAAATGTGCCCGGGTTTATAACGGATCTGGGCATATCATATTCTAGTAGTCTTAATCTGTCAGAGCACTGCGCCCTGATTGTCTCTAAAGCACGCCAAACCACTGGGTTTATTCTCAGAAATTTTAAAACCCTCAATATTAGGACCAGCCTTTATAAAATGTATGTCAGACCTAGTCTGGAATACTGCTCGTTTCTATTTAGCCTTCTGCACGCGAGTGAACGGCGAAAGATAGAATCAGTCCAGCACTTCTTTACTAAAAGAGTTATTACTTCAGAGCACAGAAACCTGTCCTACCAACAACGCTGTGAGCTTACAAGCCTCGACCCGTTGTGGCTTCGTAGATTACAGAAGGGACTATTTTTACCGTTCAAGCTTTAAAACGGTTTTACCTTTAACCCCCTTACATCCCTGAGGCAGCTCGACCACTGTCGGCGCACCAATCATAGAGATGTATTCTTTTTTCTTCCTTTGGCACGCACCGTTAAATACCGTCAGTTTTTTTCGGTAAACGCTATAGCAATCTGGAATAAACTACCCAGAAGTATTAAAATTCAGCAAAACTATCCTTTGTTTACGAGAGCTGTCACTAGTTTTCTACATTCAGGACACCTTCCACGAATTTTGGGTGCTGATTATCTGGAAGCTCTCTTCCATTCTGATGGCGTCCACGGACTCTGAATCCTATGCCGGACTTCATGCTGAAGGCAATATTGCTGGCTCTGCAGTCCGTAATCGGGTTATTCCTCAGTCTACAGCTAGCAGCCGCTTGCCGGCATACTTGCTGCTAGTACAGAAGACCAGATCCACAACACCGAAAGGAGAAGTACTACACCGTGCACCTGTGTCAACACTTCCCTTTCCTAAACTTTAATCTGTTCAACAAGCTGCAGTTTTTCTCCTGAAAATACTTTAAAGAACGATCAGGAGTTTTTTTCACTGTCAGCTTGACCCCCTACTGTATATATCCCTTTTGACCTTGCCTGTAAACTGGCAATAAATAAATAAATAAATAAATAAATATAAATGCCTTGTACAAAAGCGGTAGCCGAGCGTCAGTGACATCAGTAATGATGGGGCCCTCTGGGCCTTAAATATACAATTTATTTATTTATTTATTTAAACTACAGGCCCATAAGCTTTACATGCGTACTTGGCAAAGTTATGGAAAGGATCGTCAAGGGCGAACTAGGGAAATTCCTAGGGACTAATAATTTGCTACCGAACTCTCAACACCAGTTCAGAAAAGGAAGATCCTGCACAAAAAATTTGCTGCAATCGCTCCAGAGGTGGACCCAAGCACTTGAAGAGAGACACGCGGTTCACATCGCCTTCATTTACTTACAAAATGCCTTCGAAATTTATCCACATCAGAGACTGTTATACAAGCTAGAAAGAATTTGAATCAGAGGTAACCTCCTCAAGAAGATTGAAAACATTCTCGTGGGTCAGGGCCAGGTTGTGTGCATTGGCCATGAGAGGTCAAGTTCTGGTGCGGTCGAGAGTAGGGCTCCTCAGTGGTCAGTATTGAGGCCAATACTGTTCCTTATATACGTGGACGATTGTGTCAGGGATCTGGAATGTGAGGCAGCAATTTTTGTTGACGACATGAACATCTGGAATGTAAACCAGAGCCCTGCTGACGAAGATAAACTACAGATCAACTAAACTTGTTCGGAAGAGTGGTTGAATCATTGGCTTTTGCGGTTCAACGTCGATAAGTGTACAATACTTCGCTTAGGCAACCCATCCGGATCTGCCGACAGTAGAATCTACTTTCTTAACAGTAAAGCTTAACAAGACGTGGAAACCTAAAATGATTTTGTTGTGCTGACGACCACCACCTTTAAACCATCCTCTCACTGCTCGAAAGTGGAAAAGAGCACAATGGTTGTGTTGCATGCCATCAGACAAGCCGTTTTGGATTTCGATGAATATCTTTTCGCTAAGACCTTTGGAACATTTGTTAGGCAATATTTGGAATATGCTATGCAAGCCTTGAGATCCTAGACAGTTCAAGATCAGAACTAACTGGAAAGAGTACAGAAGAGAGCCACCAACATGATTAGGAGTCAAAGCTCCTTACCATATTTTACATGCCTTACGAATCTTAATCTGTTCCGTTTGAGTCATAGGCAAATGCGTGGTGATCTGCTGCAGATATTCCGCATCGTGAAGGGATTGGATTATTGCCTGGAATTCTCGGATTTCTTTGAATTTACTGCCATTCCTCATGTCCGAGGTCACCCATTGAAACTGCGCGTCCAGCAGGCGAGACTGGATGTGAGCAAGTTCTAATTCTCTGTCAGAGTTTTTAAACCATGGAATGCCCTCCCTGTAGATGTTGTGATGTCACCATCGATCGAAAGCTTTAAAAGTAACCTTGATAGTTTTATGTTTTAAAACGAGACAGAGCGATGAGGATTTTATCTTAACCCTCGAGAACCACGCACCACTTGTCATATGTTTTTGTTCGCTTTTGAACGTTTGCAATAAACATGCTTTTCCTGTATACCGCTCTTAATTTCACGTTAAATATAGGGTATTCAAAGGCCTATACCTATTTCCCTCATATAATTGAATAATTACATTGAATTGAACTGATCGCGCATCGTTTGGAATTGGTTTCGAATTTCAAGTCCCGCGAGCGTACGAGTTTTTAGTCTCTACCTCAGTCTAGAAGACACGGTGCTGGGAAATTATTAAAGCATTTCCTTTGAGTCAGAAATAGTCAAAGACATACCAAGAAATTCGAAAAGGTTTTTGCTTACGTTAATAAGTCAAAACAAAATCGGGACTGCATTCCTTGTCTAAAAGACTATCAGGGAAACAGGTTAACTGATAACTCTAATAAGACCAGCCTCTTATCCAATTTCTTTATGTCCGTGTATACCGAGGAACCTCCTTTTGACGAGGAAGAACACTACAGTACTGCTACATCTACAAACAAAATAAGCACGGTGTCGTTCCCTAAATGACACAGTAAGAAAAACTCTGAAACAGCTACAGCCCACTTAATCACCTGGCCCAGATGGTATATCCGCAAAAGTTCTCAATGAACTCACAGACCAGCTGGCCTCTCTGCTCTCAAGATATTTGAATGTTCGATGAAGGCGGGGGCTCTGCCTACCGAATGGAAGATAGCTAACATAACCCCCATCTATAAAGGAGGAGAGAGAGGGCATCACCAAACAGTCTCCGACCAGTCAGCCTCACAAGTATCTGTTGCAGAATGATGAAGAAGATAATCAAAACGGAATTGCTGACGCATCTTGAAGAGAATAACTTGCTAAGTTCATATCAACATGGATTTCGAAGTGGTCGATCCTGCCTCACAAACCTGCTCTCATCCGTGGAAAGTTTTGACAAAATCATTAGAAATAGGTTTGTCAGTCGATGCGGTCTACATTGACTTTAGCAAAGCCTTTGACAGGGTTCCACACAAACGTCTGATCTTTAACCTCCGTCAAATGGGTGTGACTGGCAACTTACTCAAATGGTTGGCCGACTTTCTCACAAACAGGCGCCAGCGTGTTTGTATTGGAGACGCCAAGTCTCACTTGGAAACCGTTCACAGTGGAGTTCCGCAGGGCAATGTTTTGTGTCCCATTTTGTTTCTGATATACGTAAACGACTGCCTGGATTGTCTGACATGCGAGAAGGTAATGTTCGCTGACGATCTGAAGTTATGGAACTCGATTGAAAAACCGGAGGATGCGCGGAAATTACAACAAAATTTAGATCGCTTGCAAACATGGTGTGATGAGTGGCTGCTGAACCTTAATTTTAAAAATTGCCAAAAATTCCGACTGCGGTCTAGTTCCGGAAGGATGATTAGGTTTGAATACCAGTACTTCATCAGTGGTCACCAACTCCAGGAGGTAAATATTCTAAAGGACTTGGGTATATGGATAGCACCCACTCTCAAACCATCGTCGCGCTGTGCTAATATCACAAAGAAAGCTATGTGTATCTTAGGCGCAATCAGGAGGTCCTTCGTTAATTTAGACAAAGAGCTTTTTGGGCGCGTGTTTGGAACATTTATCCGGCCGGTGTTGGAATTTTGCGTTCAGGCGTGGCGCCCTTGGACGAAACATGACTACGCTCTGCTGGGGAAAGTTCAACGGAGGGCGACAAAACAAGTCAGTTTATTGGAACGCCTACCCTATGAGGGCCGACTAGTAAGACTTAAAATTTTCTCTCTCTCTTATAGGCAATTCAGAGGGGATATGATCTTAGTCTTCAAACTGGTCAGAGGAGTTGATTGTGCTCTTCAGATGGCCGAGTTTTGTGAATTGGCAAACATGACAAGTCTCCAAGTTCACCCATAGAAACTGAAAAGAAAACACACCAAACTTGAAGTACGGGCCAGTTTCTTTTCCCAACGGGTGATATAAGAATGGAACACACTGCCAATTTCGGTTTTTCAGGCTGAAAGCGTTCAAATGTTTAAAATAAGACTTGATGAACGTTTACTTGATGGATATTTATTTAGTCGACAGCAATGATCGATATACTAAAATGACTATCGCCATGTTAAAATTTGCTTATCTTGCTAGCGTCTGTCTGTAAATAGTGTTTTCAAAGGCTTTGCCTACCTGCATTATATATACTGAATTTTACTGAATTATATTACCCTGAGTTCGTAAATTGCGACTTGGACGTAAGGATTCGGAGGCCAAAAAATAAAATTCTACTGCTGAGGATTCTTCCCTGCCCCAGGATTGATCTCAACTGGAAGTGCTAGCCTCGATCTTTGCTGATGTCTGAAACTCACGACGGCTGTGTGCTCCCTGCATCTGCTTTCAATCGCGGAAGGGGCTCAAACCAAAGACTGAATCCTAATATTTTACATATTCTTATTGTTGAATATCCTTACTAACTCTGTTAATTTTGTGGCAATTCTAACATAAATTGCAATTGCTCTGTATCCTCATAAGTATGCAAAACTGCAGGTGCATTAAGTGTTTTGCCACGAAAATTTGGTCCATGACCTAGTTTAGCACATGCGCCGCAAAATCGCGTAGGACCGTCTATCGACGCCTCTAACCATCCGGCCATATGGGCAGGGGATTTGGGTCAGCGAATTAATAGACTAACAGAAAGAAGTTGCAACTATAGTTATTCTACTAATTGTTCACCTCCCGCTAAACAGGCAAAAAGTCTAGTAAGCTCAGTTTATGTAGCTTACGAAGATGAACTTGTATGGGTTGTTTCAGCCTTCTACAGAAATTCTCAGGGATGAAACAGCAGGTAGACAATCTATGGCAAGAAATAGATAACTTAAAAATCTATTTCTTGCCCACCTGTTATAAAACTCCTGTCCGTAAAAAACCTACCGCAAAACAAAATTCGTATGCATGTATAGCCTCTTCAAACTTACCTAATACTCGCATAAATGCCATCTCGTTTATCGAACCCAGTAACCCAGAGGACGGTTCGCTAGTTTGAAAGGGTGTCCCATCTAGTCCTTGCTCCACACCATCATCGCTAAGCTCAGGCAGCATTAGCAATAATCTGGACTTACAAACGAGCGCTACATCGCTGCTGGACGTTACACCAGCATGCGATGTTGAAGAGGTTGGTGAGTTTGTAAAGCTAAAGAGGAAAAGGTCTAAGATGACCAAGTCGTGCACAGATTTGGCTCCAGCCTGCCCAACACCCGATTCATCTGGACCTACCGGACCAAGTGAACTGGTTACAAGTACTCACTCAGTTGAAAAACCTGAGTTGCAAACGGGCACTCGATTGAGTCAATAACATAATTTTATCATAAAGAGCGTTCAAAAATGAGCCAGAGCCATGCGGAATTTAAATTAACCTTCGAGACTCAGTTCAGTTCAGTGTATTTGAGGAAAATAGGCTTATGCCTTTGAAATCCGTATTTGTTACATAAAAGTCGGAAGAATAAGAAGCAATGTAAAAAAGTTACAGCCAAGGGAATGCAGGCAGATTTGCGTGGTACACTGATATTGTTGAGGTAAAGTTGTCACATAGTCTTCGTGGTGCTGCAACATATGTATGTCAAGCCGATGTTTGAATGTATCCACAGACTGGGACATTACAATCGCCTCAGGTAGGTTATTCCACGGTTTCACGACACGGTTGGCGAAAAAATACTTCCTCATATGGCAGTTCACCTTGACCTCTAACTAATTTTGTGGCTCGCCGCTGCACCCTTTTGAGCATGTTGTAGTCCTGTTAGGTCCATGGTCACCAGGCTTGGATCGCAAATTCAAGATGTGGCTTTAAAAACATACCGAAGACTTTAGAAAAGCAGTGTTCATCGAAAACTTTAAATTAAACTTAAACTTGATAGCGCACAG
>WEDG01005249.1:0-27735 GCA_017591395.1 Schistocephalus solidus
CCTGAAACCACAATCAGGAGTTTTTTTCACTGTCAGCTTGACCCTCTACTGTATATATTTTTTTTGACCTTGCCTGTAAACTGGCAATAAATAAATAAAATAAAAATACGGCTCTCCGGATCAACAGGAATTTCGATTCCATTTGAATTTTCCCTCGTTCACCTTGTTCCTGGTTCGATCGAAATTGCGTCAACGCCAATTCATTCCTCACCTAGATAACCCAGGAAAACGCCAGATAATCTGAGTCATTTGATAAACCAGTCATCAAAATCAGTAACGTCATTACCGATGGGAATCTTGCTAAAACCTGAGCATCTGCAAATGATGCAAACGATCATCTTGGCATTTAAATAAACCAAAATGTGCCCAAAATCCACAAATAATTAATGATACTGTAAATTTCAACAGTTTTTCGTAATAATGTATTCCTTTTTCAAATGAACATTTTCCGACAATTTATTCTACCTTACCTCAAAATCTGAGTTTGTGGCCACCTCCTATCGTTCACATGCCACATTATAAAGCCTTAGCGGTTTTTGGCCACAGGAAAAGCATATTGATCTGGACTATTTGACCGTCTTTTATTTTCAACCGTTTCTCCCCTCTGCCAATTCTGTCCCTTAATTCGCACCTTCGTTCCATCCTCTTCAGCCATTCCCTCGGCTCGTAGTCCGGCTGAAAAAAACACACATTTTTGTGCGATACCTGTAAGGTCATTCTGCATTAAAACAGAAGTGGCCTATCGGGGATCGCACAAAAAGTGTTTTTCAACCGTAAAACTAGCTGAGGGATCAGTTTAAAAGGCGGAACTAAAAAGAAAAGTAAGGGAGAGAATCGGCAGAGGGGAAAAACGGCTGAACATCAAAGACGGTTAAATAGTCCAGATCAATCTGTCTTTCCTGTGGCCGAAGCCTGTTATAATGAAACCTGTGTCCCTCCAACGAACCAATCATCGAAAGTCCTCTCCGCAAATAAAATAAGTTTTTTCAACAATCTAAACTAACTATGAAAGGTAGTGGTAAAAATTAAACCAGACATTGAATTACTTCCTAATTTGGATAATACTTTGCCTTTTAAACCTCTATCACCTGCTTAAAGCTGTGGTGCTCGCCCTCTCCTACAGGTGGCAACCTTTAGAGTCAACCGTTTCACCTTAAATAGCCTCAAGAAAAGTCAGGTTGACCTGTTTTACTAAGAAATTTTCTCAAACACCTATAACATTCCTTAGTTAAAATATTGGATAAAGCATTTGTCGCAGAAAATCAGTTGCCTGAGTTTTTCTAATTTGGAACAAATTAAAGCTTCCTCCCAGTAAAAAAAGAGAATGAAAATCTCAGCTCCTCGCAGGCTCTCAGCGATTGAACAGAAAAGCTGCTTGGCTGCATCTGGTTGTCACAGCAGTGCTTTGCATATGCAACCAGTTGTTAAAGCTTAGCAATTTGATCTATCAGCTTTACAAAATTTAAAAGATTGTATGTTAAAGTTTTGATCAGTTCCCTCAATACTGGGGAACATATAAGATTGCGACATGTCTACTATTCTCTCTCAGGAATTTCAGTGTCCGGACTCTTTCGACCATAAGGTTGCCAGTGAAACATTTCATCAGCAGAAAAGATATTAGAATTTCCATTTAAATAAATGCCGAGACAGACGACCTTTTGACGTTGCCGTAGACTTCCTGTACTCGTGTGGCTTCAACAACATAATAGCGGAAGCCAAACGCCTCTCCCCACCTAGCAAAAATCCACCTTTATTAGTCACCCTTTTGTCACCAATCGAGGTGAACTCCATCTTTGCACAAAGAGGTCACATATCGCGTTATTTAGTTGTTGCAAAATGTTTTCTTTTTTCGGGATCTTACACCGATGGGGAGAAGAAATGTGTGTCCAATCTCGCATAGGTTTTCGGCCTCAGTCTATTATCCATAAGTCTGGTCATGGCTATGCAAATCAAAATGAGATGGTACAGCAATATTCTCTCTTTCCTTGTTCAAAACTCCCTTAACTTCACCTCCCACTTTTCTTCCAACGAATACAATCACACCTTCTTCCTCGCGAATAGGAATTTGCAACTCAGTAGGTATCAACCATGTCATTAGCCCATTTTAAATGTCAGTGACTCCGTCCCAAGCGCCAACACCGACTGATTCTCCATTTCAAAGAAATTTTCCTTGTATTCGGACTGTTGACTAAGTCCAAAAATCTTGGTTTAAGACCGCCTCGTTCCAATTTCATGCCATCCACTCCGGTCTCAGCTGTTCTTTATATCAATGCCCTTGGCAAGTCTAAGTATGCTCCTTATTTAAGTTCGAAATAGATAAGCGCAATTACAGTTGGGAAACCCCCTTACCCTTCATTATCTGCTATACATACCCAAACTTTCTCTAGTAATTATCCCAACCAAACAACTTTTCAGGCTCCCTAATTTATTAATTTTAACCCTTATGGTAAGTTTTCCAAAACAATTTGATCCATTTTCAAAACTAATCCCCCATTTATTATTCCAATAATAATCAAAATCCTATTTTCAGGGCTTTTACTATTTTTGCTAACGCAGAAAAGATCCTTCCTCTAAATGGATACCACCAAAATATGTTTCTCTAAAATAATCCTAATTTAGTCAACAGTAAAATTTAAGCAAATTGTAGACCACAGCAATTTTTGTATTCCACCTACGCCTTCCTCCCTAAAGTTTAGATTTCCACCGCCAAATCTTCCTTTTTATAAGCACTATTTAGCATATTCATCCTTCCAAAAATATCCCCTGTATAGTTTCACTGAACGCGATGACAGTCGTTTAAAAGATGACTGAGCTATGAACTGTGGCTTTTGAATTTGAACCAGATATTATATGCCCCACAGAATCTTGGGCGCATGCTCTAATTTCAGACTTGACACTCGCTTTAGATATTTTTTAGTTTATATCGACAAAACCGCGTTGAAAAACGCGGTAGTGGTCTTCTTCCTTATGTTAGATCGTTTCTTGCTTATTCACCTTACGATCTTAGTATTTCTTAGTTTTCTGGGAATACTTGGTTTGTTTCCGTTGTGCTCCCGCACAAGAAAAAAACCATAATTGGCTGTGTCTTTTATCCTCTTTGTTATTCTGGTAATGAAAATTAGCTCTATTAACTCTTTGAAAAAGTTTCGAAAGCTCCATTTGATGTCTAAATAATCGTAGGAGATTTTTGTTTGCCAGAAAATGACAGGCAAGCAAAAACTGCTCTGCCAAAGTTGAAGAACTTGGTGAACACGATTTTTTTCAAGCATGTCTCAATAAGTCAGCTTAGTGACTAGAAAAGATAGTATTGAACATTCTATTTTTACAAATAGCGTCCATCCTTTGCTTATGAATTTCCATCAAAACAATTTTGCTAGTTATCACGCATTAATTCATCGTTGTTTTCCAATCTCCTCCTCTGTAAATCTAACAATAAAAAGTATCTATTTTCACTGTGCTCATGTTAACAAACAATTATTAAATAATTTAACAAGCAGTCTGGATTGGCCAAGCTTTTTTCCCATATTCCTTTATTTAACATATAAGGGATTTTTCCCCTTCGCTGAGCAAAGTGTTCACAGTTTTTTCGAGAATTGTTACCTTCCTGATTTTAGGAAAACCTCTATTATTATTCCAGTCATTAAATCTGGCTTACGCTTGGAGGTTCAAAATTATCGCAGGGTTCATCAAAAACCTTCACTTCCTAAGTTCTTTTAAAAACGAATTGCCTTAGAAATAACAGATTTTTGCCTAACCAATCAACTTCTTAGCTCCTCTCATCATGGCATCCTTCCCGATCGCTCTTGAAAAACATTTTACCTGAATTTTTAAATTTATGATCATCTCCTAATAATGATCATCTTTCTGTGGTCGTTATCTATTTAGCTCTTAGAAAGGCGTTCAATCAAGTGCCGCTTAAGGACCTCGTTATCCCTTTACCGATTTCGATAAGTCATATCTGACTAATCGTTAACAAAATGTCTTAGTAGGGCCCTTATTTTCAGATGAGACACCTACTGAAAGCTGTGTCCTATAAGGCACCGTTTTAGGTCCTCTTTTGTTTTTTCTTTACATAAATTCTATTTCCTAAGCATTTAAGCACTCTCAGTTATTATTTATAAATAGTTTTATTGATTTGGAACTGCTTGGGTGCCGTCAACTCTTAAATGCGTACATTACTTATAAGAAATAAATAAATTGTATATTTAAGGCCCAGAGGGCCCCATCATATATCTGCAGCCTAACGATGCTTGTAAGAAATCAGCGCATACTTGCTTGCTCTTTCCGCGTTTAAAGAGGATTTCTCACCTTCTGAGTCTCTTTACGTGTGCTTCGGGGTAAAGAGACTCCAACAACCAGTTAATTCTCAAGGCACCCCCTATGACTGAATGTTCCAGCATCAAGGAATTCGGTAAAAGCTATAGTTGGAATTTAGATCTGTCTCCACAGGACGATAGAAATAAGGCCAAAGCTGCCCAGATTTGTGGATTTTTCTCTTATAATTTATATCTTCCAGAAATTAAGACTTTATCAAATGTTTGTACTTCTCATTCTTGAACAATTCTGTCCATTTATTTGGTTTAATGACCAAGTGTAGCCGTTCAAAATCTGCTTCTTTACCAGTTCACCGTATATGCCAACGATTTTGACTTTTGTTTTAAAAATGGCAAATCGTTTTGAATCGGATATGTTTACCATACTAATCATTTCTGCTTTTCATATGGATGCTCACATATTGCAGCAATTATCCACTTTGTATTTATTTAAACCGCGGTACTAAGTTTGTAATGATGGGGCCCTTTGGGCCTTAAATATACAATTTATTTATTTATTATTTATTTAAAAGAGCTAAGGAAGAGAAAGTGTTTGCTAAACACAACGATAATTTTGAACATCCGAGCGTTAGCCAGATAAAGTGACTTGAATATTAACCGGAGTTTTCCCTTTAATAAGGAAACAAATTTTTCTCGAAAAAACTGAGAACACTTTGCTAAGTGAAGTGGAAAATCCCTTATATGTTAAATAAGCGAATTTGGGATAAAAACTTGGCCAATCCAGACTGCTTGTATAATTGTTCAATAATTCATTGTACACATGGGCGCAGTGAAAATAGAAATTTTTATTGCTGGCTTTAGAGAGCAGGAGACTTGAAAACAACGATGAATTAATGCGTTATAACTTAAAAAAATTATTGGCTGAAATTCATAAGCAAAAGATGAACGCGATTAGAAAAATTCAAATCTAAAATACTATGTTTTCTAGTCACTGAGCTGACTAATTGAGACATGGTTGAAAAGAAATCGTGCTCACTAAGTTCTTAAAATTTGGCATAGCAGTATTTGCATGCCTGTATTTTTCTAGCCAATTAAAATCTCCTACAAATAATTCTCATCAAATGGATCTTTCGAAACTTTTTCAAAGAGTTCATAGAGCTGACCTTCATTACCAGAATAACAAAGAGGATTATAGACACAGCCAATAATGGCTTTTTTCTTGTGCGAAAGGACGACTGAAACATACCAAGCATTAATGGGAAACGAGGAAATACTAAGGTCCTAAGATGAATGTGCAAGAAAGGATCTAACGTAAGAAAAAAAACCACTGCTACGTTTTTCAATGCGAGTTTCAATTCTGAAATAAAAGCATGAGCCCAAGATTCTGTGAGGCATATACTATCAAGTTCAAATTCAAAAGCCTCAGTTCTTAGCTCAATCATCTTTTAAACGACTGGCATCGCGTTCAGTGAAACTATACAGGGGATATTTTTGGAACGCGGAATATGCTCAATAGTGTTTATAAAAAAGGAAGACATGGTGGTGGTAATAAAAACTTTCAGGGAGGAAGGCGAGGGCGGAATGTAAAATTGCTGTGGTCTACAATTTTCTTAGGTGTAACTGTTAACTTAATTAGGATTATTGTAGAGAAATATATTTTTGTGGTATCCATTTAGTGTAAGGCTCTTTTCTGCGTTAGCAAAAATAGGAAAAGGCCTAAAAATAGGATTTTGAGGAATATTGGAATAATAAAGGGGGGAATTCGATTTGAAAATGGAACAAATTGTTTTGGAAAACTAACCAAAAGGACTAGAATAACATGAAGAGGCTTACTAATATGTTTATTTATTTGGCACTGCTCGGGCGCCGTTAAATCCTTAGAACACAGGAAAAAACCTAAAACAATCTCCTCTTTTCATTAACCACTTTTGCTTTGGTTTGTTCGTTTGCTTAAAAAGCAGTGTTCGAAATAAAGAGTTTGTTTTAAGTAAATAAAGCTTTTTTCCAAGTTTCAGAAATAGCAAAATATGTAGTTAAATAGCTTTACAGAATGGGGATAAATGTATCAGTTAAGAATGGTTAGAGTCAAGACCAGTCTGTTATTGAAGTTCGAGAGTATTCGTTCGACAGAGGTAGAAACGTCTGCGGTCGATTTGAAGGGATAAGTACTTCCAATCAGATGCGAGCGCAGTCGATTCCGGTGTGGGGTCTGCCGACTAATTAGACTTCGTTGACTGATTGCTAAAAAAAGGTGAAAAACGATTAGGAGCAGGAAGAGTTCAACGGTAAGAAACTTTCAATGCAGTCCTACAGTCTTTATATTTGTAGTATATAGCATAGTGTTGAATTATGTTTGATCTAGCTGTATGAAACAGCTAGTACCATTCGTTGCATAAAGCTATATCAAAACCTAGGCGTGCGGTTCGTTGCGCATTCGAATTACGTAGAGCCTAAATGATGTTAAAACTCGAATAAATATACTACTAGTAGACTGAGATAAAAATATAATAAGTTTTGCAAGTTAGATTTTAAGTAAATTGTTTAACAATAATAAAATTATATACAAAAATAAAGACGCTATCCAAAACATTTAAAAAAGTAAAATTAGCATAAAGATTTTAATAAGTTTAAAAAGATTAAAAAAAGCTGCTTCTTAGATAATGGGTATATAAATTATTAAATTGAGAGCCCTTGCGCATAGCCAGAGGATAGGGATTTATGGGACTTGTATGTCACTAACCACCAGCTATAGCTTGCGCATAACCAGATGGTGTACCACATAACCAGATGATTAAATTCTTTATATTTATATGCATTGCAGGTCGTCGTAAGTTGTTAATAAAAGGACGTCAAAAAGCTACTCGTGGGAGCTTCTGGCCTGAAATGGCTATCGCCGAAAATTAAGTTTGGATTTGCTTGACATCTAGATGCACATACGGCAGCTCATCGGGAGGACTCAGAATTAAAGTAGCCTTTGCCGACAGTAACCGCCACGTTTTAAAACGCGTGATTCCTGAAGTTGGCGTTATCAGAGCCCTTTTGGCCCGAAATCAATGTTTAGAGAACTAAGTTGAAAAATGTCCTATCTTATTCAAAAAAAGATATGTGGTATTATTTAGCAGATGTTTGATTCTTATTTAAAATTCTAGTAGGGTTTGACTATTTCTGATAAAACTTGGTAGGGCATTCCATATTGTCGCGTATCTTGTAGAATAGAAGTTGGATCATTGGGCCTTTTTGAATTTAGGAATTTCTATAATATTTTCATAATTTCTAGTGTCTCGGGGGCCGTTTCGGTTTGTTATTATATTCATTCTGAGAATATATTTGTCGTGTGTGATTTTGAATAGAAAATTGAGTCTTCTGATCTAGATGGGTTGAAGATCATATCTATTGTAAAGTTCGAGGTATGAAAATTGAATGCCGTCACATTTGGATAAGGATTTGGTAAATCATCTTTGAATGGCTCTTAGTTTCTTTTGACCATCTGATGGCATTATGCCAAAGAAAATTGAGCAGTAATCCAGGAGAGGTAAAACGTTCATTTTATATAGTCGTTTCTTTAGGGAAGTTGAGGAGAAATTTATACAAATTAATCCGCACAGTCTAGTGGCTTTTGGTGATATTTGTTAAAGGTGGGGAGATAAATCAAGAGTTTTTGTATATCAAAGACCTAAGTCTTTTATTGATATTGTCTTGGTTTTTTCCTGATTATTGAAAATTATAGGTGGACATTTTTGTGGAGCAAAGATCAGGAGATTACATTTAATAGGAGAGAATTACATTTTCCATAGAGTACTCCATTAGTTTAGTTTTTTAAGATCCCTTTCAATCGTTCTCTGCATACTGGCTTCTGTATGCTTGTTAAATGCATATGCAAGTTGTAAGTCATCCGCATATAAAAATGTTTTAGCTGACTTTGATATAGAGAATAAGTCGTGAATGTATATAAGAAATAGGAGGGGACCTAGGATAGTCCCCTGAAGTACTCCACTACTAATATGAGATGGTTCTGAGACCACGTTTCGAATTTGTAATACCTGATATCGGTTTTGAAGGTAAGATTTTAAAAAGTTGAGAAGAGGAGACCCAGTCGCATGACTTATTAGCTTCAGTAGAAGTATTTGATGAGGGACTTTATCGAACGCTTATTTAGGTCAAAGTATATCATAGCTACCGTGTTTCCGTCATCTCTGTTACTTGAAACGAATTCAAGGAAGGTGAGATGGCAAGACTGGCATGACTTTTTAGGTAAGAAAGCGTGTTGAGAGGAAGGTATGAGCTTAGCGTTTGTTAGATTATTTAGCCTTTGGTTCGAAATTATTTTTTCGAGGATTTTCGCTAGCTGATTTAGGAGTTGGCCTACGGGTTCCTCAAACTGAGGAAATAATGAAAGTTAATTTATCCAGTGTGATATGTGATTCTCCAGCTTGCTCATATGTCTGGCAAGTGAAAGCCCACAATGGGCACTATGGATGCGACAGGCATGTCGTTTGGTGAAAGTAATGTAAAAAACACTCTAGATGCTGTCATGTTCAAATTTCTCATAGCTAACCGCATGACGTTCCCTGTTTTCAGCGGGCGTCTTCGCGACGACGGTTCCTTTCGATCACGCGGGCAAGGGCTCCATCACAGAGGCATATCACCTTTCGAGGAGTTACCTATCGCCATGTTTCTGATTTCGCCATATTACTTTTGGGCCTTGGAATGATGAGAATATACCGGGCACATCGATGCCTGGGAGTACACCAGCACATTTGTCTCCACCGTAAACTTATCAATAAGCAGTTTTTAATAATGTGTACCTTAGACTACCACCTGAACGTTCTGAAGGTGTCCTATAAACTTCTATCAAGAAACTACAAAAGGACATAGATTCACTATGGTACGACTTTTTTCATTGTTGTTAACCTTAACCTATTAAAAATGTTGATAACATTGCAGACAGGCAGGCTTGCAACATGGAACAACTATGGGCAGCCTTAAACGACATACGCAAGGAAAAACGGGCGATGGCTGTCCCCAACACGACCAGCTAGTCGATCTGTCGTTTGCCCCTGTGCACAGACGAGGTCTACAATGACTTCCTTTGAGAAATGAGTAGGACACCGGATTATGCCAATGAGGCGGTTTGGATATATTCATTTCTAAACCTTATTTGTGATTTGTAGATAGAAAGGCTGTCAGTGGTAGGTGGAAGAAATGAAAGAGAGTTCGTCCGGCACCTCTTGACATGTTTTATTGGACCCTGTGCCTTAACTTCTGCTGGGCCGGCTCCACTTACAAGCAGTCATTTATTGTCTGCCCGCTCTATAGAGTTTTTAAAGGTAGGTCATAACGTTTCCCTGACGTCTGCAGAAGCCATTCACCTAAATACCAGCTTCAATAATTGTTCCACTGATGTTATTCGCAGAACAGCCATTGACTGGTTCCATGGTGCCAGAGATAGGCACGGTGGCAGATCAAAACGCCGGGAGGCAACTGAGAAGGTAAAACTAGTCCATTGAATTAATTTAGCATATTAATTCAGCATCCGGAATGTTCCACCAGTAGTCCAATTTACGGAACAAAGTTTGCGTCCAAATACATGGTAATTAACTCAATGTATTTATACCTAACGCATTTCATGTTTAAACGTTATCAATTAAGTTATATTAATTTTAATCCTGAATATCTGATATATAACACTTTTCATAATGTCCACCACGGTAACCAACATATTTCTTTATTTTAGGAACCACCACTGGATAACAGCAGCCACGTGGACAAACCATGACCAATTTATACTGCGCATGTACAGTGTTATTCAAATTTTTATAATAAAATACTTTGCAAATTTCATCTTCACATATCCTATTTCATGAGTGAGTGGGTACATTGCAGGAATGGCTTGAATGGATTCACACGGAAGCCATATTAATTGTATAAAATTGGGACTTTAATAGAACTATAATAAGGGGGATATCAGAAGTGAGCGATTATGATGGGGAATACTATTTGCAACTGTGCAAAAATCGTGGGGTCCCGCTGCGCAAATTTTTCCAGTGAGGGGACTAGAGGAGGCCACACCGTCGACTTTACCCCACCTGGCCCCGCCATTTTGCCCCGCCTGGCCACCTGGGCCAGAGGGGGCCAGGCGAAGCTGGTGCTGCTAGGGATGTACAAATACATAACTTGTCCTGCTATGTCAACAGTAAGCGATGTTTTAAAATTAATGGTGAACTAGAAAAAAATAGGCAGTGAAAAAAACTATTTTTAAAATGGAGGCAGAGTTCAATAGGCCTTCATTTTGAAAAGAAGGTAGGAGAAAAAAACTGCTAAGGAAAAAAAGTTCAGGTGGTAGAGTAGGGTGATAAGGTACTTAAATTTCAGAATGAGAAAATGAAACGTCGAGGTGATTCGTTCTTGATCACTTAGGCGTATGTAACCAAATCTCACGAAAAGGCGTCAATGAACTTAAGTCCTCAGCATCTTAGGATCCAGAATTGAATTCTGATGATGGTAAGTATCCAAAGAAACGGTAGCATTTTAGACTGTGGACCACCGAATATAAACGTCTGAATGACGTAATCGTTCGGATGACTGGTGATATAAGGAGACATCATAGTTCAAATGCGATTATTGGTAGCGAAAATATAGTTTCAAGAGGGTCACTTAAATTCCCGGGGGTCCTTTCTACGAGTCATGATCTGGACTATTTGACCGTCTTTTATTTTCAACCGTTTCTCCCCTCTGCCAATTCTGTTCCTTAATTCGCCCCTTAGTTCCCTTCTCTTCAACCATTCCCTTGGCTCGTAGTACGGCTGAAAAAAACCACTTTTTGCACGATACCTGCAAGGTAATTCCGTCTTCTAACAGAAGTGACCTAACGGGGATCGCACAAAAAAGTATTTTTCAGCCGGAAAACGAGCTGAGGGATCGGTTAAAAAGGTGGGAACTAAAAAAAAAATTAAGGAAGAGATTCGGCAGAGGGGAGAAACGGCTGAACATCAAAGACGGTCAAATAGTCCAGATCAATCTGTCTTTCATGTGGCCGAAGTCTGTTAAAATGAAATCTGGGTCCCGCCAACGAACCGATCATCGAAAGTCCTCTCCGCAAATAAGCAAAGCTTTTTCAACAAGCTAAATGAACTATGAAGGTAGTGGTAAAATTTAAACTAGACATTGAATTACTTCCTGATTTTTGGATAATTCTTTGCCTTTTAAAACTCTATCACCTGCTTATAGCTGTGGTGCACGTCCTCTTATACAGGCAGCAACCTTTTTAGTCAAACTTTTCACCCGATATAGACTCATGATTAGTCAGGTTGACCTGTTATACTAAGACAGTTTCTCAAGCACCTATATAGTTCCTTTGTTAAAATATTGGAAAAATCATTTGTCGCAGAAAATCAGTTGCCTGAGTTTTTCTAATTTTGAAAAAATAAATGCCTCCTCCAAGCAAAAAAGATAACGAAAATCTCAGCTCCTCGCAAGCTCTCAGCGATTGAACAGAAAAGCTGCTTGGCTGCATCTGGTTGTCACTGCAGTGCTTTGCATATGCAACCAGTTGTTAAAGCTTAGCAATTTGATCTATCAGCTTTACAAAATTTAAAAGATTGTATGTTAAAGTTTTGATCAGTTCCCCCAATACTGGGGAACATATACGATTGCGACATGTCTACTATTCTCGCTCAGGAATTTCAGTGTCCGGACTCTTTCGTCCATTAAGTTGCCAGTGAAACATTTTATCGGCAGAAAAGATATTAGAATTTCCATTTAAATAAATGCCGAGACAGACGACATTTTGACGTTGCCGTAGACTTCCTGTACTCTTGTGGCTTCAACAACAAAAAATCAGAAGCCAAACGCCTCTCCCAACCTAGCAAAAGCCACCTTTATTAGTCACCCTTTTATCACCAATCGAGGTGAACTCCATCTTTGCACAAAGAGGTCACATATCATGATATCCAGATGTTGTAAAATAGTTTCGAATTTTCGGAATCTTACACCGATGGAGCAAAGGAATGTGTGTCCAATCTCGCATAAGCTTCGGACTCTCAGTCTTTTATCCGTAAGTCTGGTCATGGCTATGCAAATCAAAATGAGATGGTACAGCAATATTCTCTCTTTCCTTGTTCAAAACTCCCTTAACTTCACCTTCCACTTTTCTTCCAAAACAATCCAATCACGCCTTCTTCCTCGCGAATAGGAATTTGCAGCTCAGTAAGTATCAACCATGTCATTAGCCCATTTTAAATGTCAGTGACTCCGTCCCAAGCGCCAACACCAACTGATTCTCCATTTCAAAGAAATTTTCCTTGTATTCCGACTGTTGAATTAGTCCGAAAATCTTCGTTTACACCCGCCTCGTTCCCATTTCACGCCATCCATTCCGGTCTCAGCTGTTCTATCTATCAATGCCCCGGGCAAGTCTAAGTATGCTCCTAATAACACATGGGAAACCCCCTTACCCTCCATCATCTGCTATACATAACCAAACACTCTCTACCAATTATCCCAACCGAACAACTTCTCAGGCTCCCAAATTTACTTGAATTGCCTGAGCCCAACTTTGAACAATCGCTTAAAATCCTCAACTCCAAAATAAGTTTAAATTGCGTATTATTTGAAGATATTGGGATATTTTCCCGCTCAATTATAATCTAAATTTATAAGAAGTGTACTTCTGTTCCCAAGCTCCCAATTTGTGGCATCAAATCGTATTAATCCTCACGTAATCATATACCAGAAATATGACGGACGCAAAAGTAACTATCGATAAACTAGATCTCTTTGATATACTACGTCTTCAAAACTTTATCGACAAATATGAACATCTATTTACGTTGCTCAACTCATTATTAGACTCAAAATCTTATGCAAACAGCTTAACAAGCGTACCACATATAGAACCGATCATACACGTAGTCTCATCAGAGGTCGCTGATAGGTTCAAACGCAATTTTAATGTCATTATCCAAAATATCCCCCACTCGGTAAATCCCCACACCATCAATCCAACAACTCATACACTCGTGTTGGCTAAACATCCGCATAGCTTCTACCAAAAGGCTTAGCACAAAAAGCAAAAATAAGCCAGTGTTAGTGACTTTCTATTCACAAACCGAAGCCGATCTAGTTTTACAAAACCCTGAAGTAAACCGAACTCTGCTCACCCGAAAAGCATTCATAGGTCCAGACCTCACACCTATGCAAAGACGTGAACTTCAGACCAAAGCCACACAGTTTAAACCAGATGGTAATCATACCGTCTCCTCAATAAAACCCCAAACACGCACTTCCAACGCTGCGAACTATAATGCAAAGCTTATAAGTCAGTAAGAGCAAATTATTAAACATAGTGCCTCCTAAGCGTAAACCTTTGGCAATTTTATCTAATGGTTTTTCTGATAATCCTAATACAAATTGAAAAACTGCTTCAGCAGTTAGGAGAGGATGTCAGAATCAAACGAACCAAGCACCTCAAAATGCTTTAACCTCTCTGGAACAGCTTGAAGACACAAATTCTGGATCCAGTCATGTCGCAATATTAGAAAGTAATATAAGTGTTGCTACTACTCCGCCAACTGAACAACCAGTAACAGAAACTGTCGACCTAGCAACTCATACAAATCCTATGACGTACGTGTCAATCCCTTCAAGCACAAAAGATAACCCAATTTGTCTTCTAGTTAGTATTCCAATACAAAAAACTTTATTGAGCACACCATAACTACTAAAAAGCCCAAAAAATGTCAACCCAAGAAATATGAGTGCTCCAAACTCCGCAAACTCCCATAAGATACGAATAAGCTCTTATAATAACACCTCAACTCCCTCAACTCCAAATGCATGGCATACGAGTAAACCAAACACACGCTAACCTTTCAAACATAGTAGCAACTAATGGCAACCAAACCAGTTACCCAGGTTGGCAAAACGTACCAACAATAACCCCAGATATTTACAATAACCGCCCAGTAAATCTTTTCCCCCATATGGGGCATAACCTCTACAATCAACCCATGCTCTCTAACACCTACACAAAACCCATACACTTTAACCAATGCACTCAAATCCCACAACACATTCAACGAATACAATCTTACCCATTCACTCATTTCTCACCATACACATCACCATACCTTCCAACAGTTACACACTTCCCTTTTATTAGCCCATCACACAGTCAAAACAGTTTAAGAAATCAGTTTTTTCACAACAGCTGGCCTCTTCCTATCCGACATCTTAAGTATCGCCCTTGTTAATGCGAGATCGATAGTACATAAAATACCACAACTTAGGACATTCATTGAAGCCTATAATCCTGATATAGTTTGTTTAACGGAACCATGGGTAAATGAATTAACCTCGAACGCTTCGCTATTTTTCCCAAACTACAATTTCTATCGACAAGACCGCATTAATAAACGAGGCGGTGGCTGTATGATATACGTCAAAACTACCATTGAACAAATTGGTTTCGATATTTCACACGAAACTTTCCCTGGCGAAGCATGCTTTACCACAGTAAAATCCCTATCGCAGAAAAATATACTTATCGGATGTCTCTACACTCCTCCAGAATGTAGTGATGATGACACTGGCCTAACCAATCTAATAGATACCATGTACAATATTCAATTTGAATATAAAATAATTGCAGGCGATCTAAACCATCCAGAAATAAACTGGGCTAACTTATCAGCTCCCACCAGACATTATGAACTGCTATCATCAATTGTGTTTCATAACTGGACACAAACAATCAATAAACCAACCCGAGGAAACAACATACTAGACATAATTCTCACAAATGATATCTGGCCCCTACATACGCATTACGACAGCATAACCTTTGAAAGTGATCATAAGGCAATAATAACAATGCTCCCTCTAAGAATAAAAGAAACCTCAGATTCTAGTTAATTTACATTAATCCAAAAAACTCGACATTGACTTTATGAACAGCTATGTAAGGTCACCAGACTAGAGTTCACATATTCTAACGAAATCCGTGACGTAAGCTGTTAACCTTTTATAATCTACCTTTTTTTCATTCGAGATCACCGTATAAAAACACAAATTCCTAACTTCATTTCCAAGCGACTAAAAAAAACTAAAAAAACAACTTTATGATCCCTCCGTTAGTTATTTATCCTTACTCAGACGAAAAACCATAGCAGCGGAACTCCGGGCCATAGAGTCCTTTGAAAAAGCAGCCCAGATCTTTCGGAAACAAATGAACACTAATCGAAAACCAGGTTCCCAACTCATGATTGATGACGCAGGACAAGTAATAACGGATACCTTCCAAATAGCAAATTAATTCAACAAGTACTTCTCAGCCAACTTTTCAGTTGAGGAAGAGCTGATACCCCAACCAACAGACATGACAGCATTTACCCTCAATGAGATATGTTTTAGCGAAGAAACTGTCAAAAAGCTAATCAGACAACTGTTTAATTCCACCTCTTATGAAACATATAAAATCCCAGCTTGCATACTGACGCATATAATATATGCTCCGATATTGCTGTCTAATCTATTCTCCCTACTCCAATCGAATGATATGTATCCAGAAATCTGGAAATACTCTAGCATTATACCAATCTTTAAAAACGGGAACCGATCTGATACACAAAGCTATCGTGTTGTTTACCGAAAAGCGGTAATAGCAAAAATCCTAGAAAAAATAATTTCGAACCAAATGCTAAATTATCTAACAAACGCTAACCTCATACCTTCCTCTCAACACGCTTTCTTACCTAAAAAGTGATTTCAGGCTTGCCATCTCACCTTCCTTGAATTCGTTTCAAGTAACAGAGATAACGGAAACATGGTAGCTACGATATACTTTGACCTAAAAAAGCGTTCGATAAAGTCCCCCATCAAAGTCCTATAGTGAAGCAAATACATCATAAGATTGGGTCTTCTCTTCGCAACTTTCTAAAAACTTACCTTCAAAACCGATATCAGGTAGTACAAATTTGAAACATGGTCTAATAACCATCTCATATTAGTAGTGGAGTACTTCAGGGCGACTATCCTAGGTCCCCTCCTATTTCTTATATAAATTCACGACTTATCCTCTATATCAACGTCAGCTTAAACATTTTTATATGCGGATGACTTAAAACTTGCATATGCATATAACAAGCATACAGTAGCCAGTATGCATAAAACGATTGACAATTATCTTAAAAAAACTAAACAAAGGGAGTACTCTATGGCAAATGCCATTCTCTCCAAGTAAATCTCATCTCCTGAATTTTGTTCCACAAAAACCTCCTCCCATAATTTTCAATAATCAGAAAATAACCAGACAACATCAATAAAAGACTTAGGTCTTTGATATACAAATACTCTTGATTTATCCCCCCCACCTTTAAGAAATATCACCAAAAGCCACTAGACTATGCGGATTCATTTGTAAAAATTTCTCCTCAACTGCCCTAAAGAAACGACTATATAAAATGTACGTTTTACCTCTCCTGGATTACTGCTCAATTTTCTTTGGCATAATGCGATCAGATGGCTTAAAGAAACTAAGAGCCATTCAAAGATGATTTACCAAATCCTTATCCAAATGTGACGGCATTCAATTTTCATACATGGAACTTTACAACAGATATGGTCTTCAACCCATCTAGATCAGAAAGACTCAAAAATGGTCTCACTTTTCTATTCAAAATCACGCACGACAAATTTATTCTCAGAATGAATATAATAGCAAACCGAAAAGGCCCCAGAGACACTAGAAATTATGAAAATATTATCAAAGAATTCCTCAATTTAAAAAGGCCCGAACGATCCAACTTTTATTCTATAACATACGCGACAATATGGAATGCCCTACCAAGATCTATCAGAAATAGTCGAACCCTACTAGAATTTAAAATAACAATCAAAAAAATCTGTTAAATAATATTACACATCTATTTTTGAATAAGATAGGACATTTTTCAACTTACTTCTTTTAACATAGATTTCAGGCCAAAAGGGCTCTGATAACGCCAACTTCAGGAATCACGCGTTTTAAAACGTGGAGGTTACTGTCGGCGAAAGCTACTTAAATTCTGAGTCCTCCCGATGAGCTGCCGTATGTGCATCTAGAAGTTAATCCAATCCAAACGTATTTTGCGTGCACTTACGATGACGGCAATAGCCATTTCAGGCCAGAAGCTCCCACGAGTAGCTATTTGACATCATTTTATGAACATCTAACGACGACCTCCAATAAACATAGAGATGAAGAATTTAGTCATCTGATTATGTGGTACACCATCTGGTTATGCGCAATCTATAGTTGTTGGTTAGTGATATACAAGTCCCATAAATACCTATCCTCTGGCTATGCGCAAGGGCTCTCAATTTAGTGATTTATATACCCATTATCTAAGAAGCAGTTTTTTTCAATTTTACATTTTTTAATGTTTTTGGATAGCGTTTTTATTTTTATATATAATTTTCTGATTTTTAAACAATTTGCTTAAAAATTAACGTGCAAAACTTATTATATTTTTATCTCAGTCTACTAGTAGAATATTTATTCCAGTTTACACATCATTTATGCTCTACGTAATTTGAATGCGCAACGAGCTGCACGCCTAGGGTTTGATATAGCTTTATGAAACGAATGGTACTAGCTGTTTCATACAGCTAGATCAAACATAATTCAACACTATGCTATATACTACAAATATAAAGACTGTAGGACTGCATTGAAAGTTTCTTACCGTTTAACTCTTCCTGTTCCTAATCTTTTTTCACCTTTTTTAGCAATCAGTCAATGAAGTCTAATTAGTCGGCAGACCCCACACCGGAATCGACTGCGCTCGCATCTGATTGGAAGTACTTATCCCTTCGAATCGACCGCAGACGTTCCTACCTCTGTTTAACGAATACTCTCGAACTTCAATAACAGACTGGTCTTGACTCTAACCATTCTTAACTGATAAATTTATCCCCATTCTGCAAAGCTGTTTAACTTCAAATTTTGCTATTTCTGAAACTTGGAACAAAGGTTTATTTACTTAAAACAAACTCTTCATTTCGAACACTGCTTTTTAAGCAAACGAACAAAAACCAAAGCAAAAGTGGTTAATGAAAAGAGGAGATTGTTTTTAGTTTTTTTCCTGTGTTCTAAGGATTTGATTGTGCCCAAGCAGTGCCAAATCAATAAACCTATTAATAAACCTATTAATATTAACTATAGCCCTAATGGTTAGGTTTTCCAAAACAATTTGTTCCATTTTCAAATCGAATTCCCCCCTTTATTATTCCAATATTCCTCAAAATCCTATTTTTAGGCCTTTTCCTATTTTTACTAACGCAGAAAAGAGCCTTACTCTAAATGGATACCACAAAAATATATTTCTCTACAATAATCCTAATTAAGTTAACAATTACACCTAAGCAAAATTGTAGACCACATCAATTTTTCATTCCGCCCTCGCCTTCCTCCCTAAAGTTTTTATTACCACCACCAAGTCTTCCTTTTTTATAAACACTATTGAGCGAATTCCGCGTTCCAAAAATATCCCCTGTATAGTTTTACTGAACGCGATGCCAGTCGTTTAAAAGATGATTGAGCATAAGAACTGAGGCTTTTGAATTTGAACCAGATAGTATATGCCTCACAGAATCTTGGGCTCATGCTCTTATTTCAGACTTGACGCTCGCGTTGAAAAACGCGGCAGTTGTTTTCTTCCTTACGTTAGATCTTCTCTTGCACATTCCCCTTACGACCTTAGTATTTCTTCGTTTTCCATGAATGCTTGGTATGTTTCAATCGTCCTCCCGCACAAGAAAAAAGCCTTAATTGGCTGTCTCTATAATCCTCTTTGTTATTCTGGTAATGAAGTTAAGCTCTATGAACTCTTTGAAAAAGTTTTGAAAGTTCCATTTGATGTCCAAATATTTGTTGGAGATTTTAATTGGCCAGAAAAATACAAGCATGCAAATACAGCTATGCCAAATTTTAAGAACTTGGTGAACACGATTTTCTTTTCAACCATATCTCAATTAGTCAGCTCAGTGACTAGAAAACATAGTATTTTAGATTTTATTTTTTCTAATCGCGTCCATCTTTTGCTTATGAATTTCAGACAAGAATTTTTTTAAAGTTATAACGCATTAATTCATCGTTGTTTTCAAATTTCCTCCTCTGTAAAGCCAGCAATAAAAGGTTTTTATTTTCACTGCGCCCATGTGTACAAAGAATTATTGAACAATTATACAAGCAGTCTGGATTGGCCAAGTTTTTATCCCAAATTCGCTTATTTAACATATCAAGGGATTTTCCACTTCACTTAGCAAATTGTTCTCAGTTTTTTTGAGAAAACTTTGTTTCCTGATTTAAGGAAAACTCCGATTAATATTCAACTCATTAAATCTGGCTAACGCTCGGATGTTCAAAATTATCGTAGGGGTATATCAAACACTTTCTCTTCCTTAGCTCTTTTAAATAAATAATAAATAAATAAACTGTATATGTAAGGCACAAAGGGCCCCATCATTATAAACTTATTACCGTGGTTTAAATAAATACAAAGTGGATAATTGCTGCACTATGTGAGAATCCATATGAAAAGCAGAAATGATTAGTATGGTAAACATATCCGATTCAAAATCGATTTGCCATTTTTAAAACAAAAGTCAAAAATCTTTGGCATATACGGTGAACTGGAAAAAAAGCAGTAAACAAAAGCCAAGAGTTAAATTGGAGGCGGAGTTCGGCGAACCGCCAATTAAAAACAAAAAAGGAGAAAAAAACTGCTTCAATTTAAAAATTAATAGTTTAATGCAATGGGATAGTATTGTGATGTTGTTGACAATGTATGAGGGTTCGGGATGCTCCTTGTCGGGTGAGAGATAAAAGAGCAGTCATAGCTACTGTTTATAAAAACCAGTGAAAGTAAAAGAGGACGAACTCATCGTAGACAACATGGTCGAAACGAAGAGGGGACAGTAGAGGTAACGAGATCATCATTGAGACGCGACCTTGCTGACTTCATAGTCCATCACAAAAGAGGCGAAACCATTATAAAACCGCCTTGATCATCAACAGAACGTAAAGACTATCGTTAGGGTTGCAAATTCGGAGGAAAGTATCAAGGTTGTCAAGATTTGGCAGTGCTAGTTTAAAAGGAGGGGCGAAAAAGTGAATGCAAATATTGACACTGCAGAGGATGATGGAAATATAATTAGAGACCAATTTAATATCAAGGGAGCTGCCTGAAATACCAGGAGGACCCTATTCAAAATCCAAACGTTGCAAGCTTGGGAAATAAACAGGCAATAAGGACTATATGTCTTCCGAAGTTAAATGTTTGCGTAATTTGGTTTTGAAAATAGCTAATGTAGACGACAACCTACTTTACAGTGGAAGACTTTTCCATATAAAAGCATATTTGGAGGCAAACAACTGGGACGGGTTAGTTGTGGAGCTAAAGGGGTGGTGAAAGGATCATGGAGGAATTATGACTGGCATAGGGTCGATCTACCGGAGTGAGAGCGTTAATTCGTGGGAGATTTGGGCTAGAGTTAACGTGAAACTGGAAGCAGAGACCGGCTTCAAGTCTTCTAACCCACAGAAATTTAATTTTTGCTAACTAGTATCTTTTCGTATAAGAGATAATGGATCCAGGAAGAGAAAATAGTCTTAAACTAAAAAACCGTTTGAACTTTTTCAATCTTACTGCGGTCAGAGGCGTTCATTAGCCCAAAGAGGGGACAGCAGTATTCTAGGATAGAAAGAACAAACATGCGGTAAAGCTTTAACTTTATTTTCAACAGGAAGAAAGTATGTGATATAAAACCACAAATATGTGCAGCCTTGCGATTTTCTAGGCACGGTTCTAGGTCCTCTCCTCTTCATTCTGTACAAAAACGAAATTTCAACTTTACTCACAAATTCACATAAGTTCGTTTACGCTGACGATCTCAAGTGCATTTATTCATTTTAGAATTTATTAAGAATAAATATTTGGTAAGCACCGGCAAGGCACTGTCTAAGCAAACATTAGTAATGAAATAAAGTTATGACAATGTGTGCAGATAAAATGTACAAATACATAACTTGTCCTGCTATGTCAATATTTAGCGATGTTTTAAAATTAATGGTGAACTAGAAAAAAAAGGCAGTGAAAAAAACTCCTACCATAAATATGGAGGCAGAGTTCAATAAGCCTTCATTTTTAATAGAAGGTAGGAGAAAAAATTTGCTTAGGAAAAAATGGTCTGGTGGTAGATAAGGGTAATACGGTAGTAGCATTTCACATTGAGATAATGAAACATCGAGTTGATTCGTTCTTGATTTCTTAGGCGTATGAAACAAAATCTCACAAAAATACGTCATTGAACTTAAGTCCTCAGCATCTTCGGATCCAGAATTGAATTCTGATGATGTTTAGTATCCAAAGAAACGGTAGCAATTTAGACTGTGGACCACCAAATATGTACGTCCGAATGACGTCATTGATTGGATGACTGTTGATATAAGGAGACATCATAGTTCATGGGTGACCCGAGGTAGCGAAAATATAGTTTCAAGAGGGTCACTTAAATTCCCGATGGTCCTTTCTCCGAGTCATGGGGAAAGCTACTGGGAAAAGATGAGGAAAATAAAAGATTAATTGAATCAGTGTTAAGATAAATATGCAGTCTTCGCTTGAATGCAGATAGACTAGTTAACGACCTCATTTCAATTGGAAAGTTATTCCAAAGAAGGCTATACCTAGAAGCAAAGACGAGAGAGCGTTTTCACGTGTAGGATGCAGGGGGAGGCATTATTAGTGCATAATTCCTTAGGTTATAAGGAAGACTAATGGGGGTAATGACTGAAATCTTGGGGAGCGTTGAACTATTATTTAGTCGGAAAAGGAGACAAAAGCCTGCTTCAAGTCTCCTGACCCAAAGAAATTTTAGCTTCATTAGCTGACATACGATAAAGTTTTAATGAAATTTCAGGTTGGTAGAAATAATAACAAATAAAGCCGCAAATCTGAGCCGCTTTGGCTGTAATCCTATCGGCTTGAGGCTTAAGATCTAATTTATTGGTGTAGCTTAAGACAAAGTCCTTGATGGAGGAACATTCAATCATAGGGCAACCTTCAAAAATAAGAGGTTGTGGCAGCCATACAGGCCCAAAAATCATTTAGCGACACTAAGTAGGTGAGAACTCCATTAGCCATGTGGAGGTTCAGGCCGAAAGAGCGTCTATGTCTGAATAAATTTGTTCTAGGCACCGTTCGGTCGTAGATTTAGAGAAGAAATACATGCATTTGAGGTGATCAGCATAAATAAAAAATTGTGAAAGTTTAACAATCGATGAAATATCATTAATATACAGTTAGAAACAACAAAGGACCTAATACGGTACCTTTGAAGGACACCACTAACAATCGGGGTAGCACTTGAGTATGAGGACCCTACTAAAACGTTTTGCTTTCGATCATTTAGGTTTGATCTAATAAGTCCGTAAGGGGACTTCGAAATCCTACTGCTTCTTGTTTAGCTGGAAGTCGTTTATGAGGCACGTTATCGAATGCCTTACTTAGATCAAAATAGATAACTACCACAGAGAGATGATAATTACGACGAGAGGTTAGAAGATTTAGAAAAGACATGTGGCAGGTTTCACAAGAGCGTTCCGGTAAGAAGCCGTGTTGGGAAAAGTTGATAATTTTATTGCCTGTGCAAAAATCCGTGATTTGTTTTTCAATTAAATTTTCGAAGAATTAAGCAAGAGAGGGCGTTTTATAAACACCGCGATAGTTATGAATGTCCAGGCGGGAACCAGATTTAAAAACTGGTATTATAATAGAAGTTTTCCAGTAATCGGGGAAGAAACCATTTTCGAGAAATACTGAGAATAACTTGCGTAGTAAAGGTGGAAAATCCCTTAACTGTTTAATAAGTCAGTTTGGAATGTTATCAATTCCAACCGAATGTGAATTTTTTAAGGTGAGCTGTTTCCTTTTGAATACATGAAGGCGAGAAATTAATGTTTGTTAGAAGCGAATTTGAAAGCAGAGGAATTGTTGGAGTGAGGCAAGTTTCAGTGGTAAAGTGGTTGGCAAAAAACGAATTTAACAACTTTGCTTTGCCCAAATCGTCTAACACAAAGTTTTTGTTACAGTCGAGTAAGTACGGAGTTACATTCAGACACTTAGCTGATGACCGAACATGGAAGATATGAGCAAAGTCAAGGTTATTGCATTTAACCTCAGGCTTCGTAAGAAGGGGAACTGGAAAACAACAGTGAATTATTGCGTGATCACTTGTAAATAGATCATGATGGAAATTCATAAAGAGAGGGTGGACATCATTTGTAAAAATCAAATCTAAAATGTTGTCATTTCTAGTAACTGATCTGACCAGTTGGGACCTGTTTGAAAAGTTAATAGTATTGACCAATTTCTGATGTTTAGGCGGAGAGGGATTTGCCTGCCAGTCAATGTCTGGCAGATTGAAATCGCCTACGATTATTTTGACATCAAAATGAGTGTACGCAACTTTTTTAAATAGTTCACAGAGCTCGCTTTCATTGCCAGAATAACACAAAGGATTATAGACACAGCCAATTAACGCTTTTTTATTGTGAGGGAGGATGACTGAAGCAAAGCATACATTCCCAGAAAAGGACGAAATGCTCAGCTGAAAAGGGAAATGTACAAAGGATGACTTAATATAAAGAAGGCAACCACCACCACGTTTTTCAGCGCGGTCTTGTCGGTACAAATTGAAATTATCTATAGCAAGCGTTGAGTCAGAAATAAGAGAGTGAGCCCAGGATTCAGTGATGCACAGCACATCTGGATCAAGCTCAAAGGCTTCTGTTCTTAGCTCAGCCATCTTATTTACAACTGATCTCGCATTGAATGAAACTAAGCTGAGCGTATTCCTGAGCGGCAGGTTACGCTCATCAGTATTAATAAAAAAAGGATAATTTGGTGGCGGAGAAGAAAACTGGAAAAAAGAAACGAAAGGTGGGAAACAAAATTGCTCTGGTCTACAATTTGTCGAAATGTTACTGTTATGAGAACTGAGATTATTCTACAGCGGCATATTTGGATGAAAACCTTGGAAAGGAAGGATATATTGTGGCGTTTGAAAGATAGGGGGTAGCATATAAATGTGATTTTTAGGGAAGTTAGCCACAAATTAAAGGAAAACGTGCATTTAAAAAAGGAATAAATGATTTTGAAAAACTGATAACATAATTAGAATCGTTAATTATTTGGGGATTTTAGACACCTATTGGGTTGGGTTTCCCATCAGTAATGACATTACTGATTTGATTGCCTGGATTAGCCAATGATTTAGATTTACTAGGAGTTTTCTTAGGTTTAGTAGATTTGGCAGCTATAACAGGCATGGTTTGCTTGGGATGAGAAAGAAGTGGCTTTGACACAATTTCACTCAAACCAGGAACAAGGTTAACGGGTGAAGATTCAGCTGGACTCGAAATTCCTGTCGATCCGGAGAGCCGTGGGTCTTGCATTAGCTACAGAACAAACCTCTGAGATAACTTTTGATATTGAAGGTGTAGACGAAGGCTTCTTGTTTGCTAATAAGGGTGAACCCGAAGTTCCATCGGGATTTTATCCCTACAGATAAATAACTTGTTTTTTTCAAATATTGAGCTGAGTGCTCATGCTTAGAGAAAATAAGGTCAAATTCAATCGCTGAAAAAAGGTTTG
The DNA here is from genome assembly GCA_017591395.1 of Schistocephalus solidus. Taxonomy (NCBI): domain Eukaryota; kingdom Metazoa; phylum Platyhelminthes; class Cestoda; order Diphyllobothriidea; family Diphyllobothriidae; genus Schistocephalus; species Schistocephalus solidus. Next base: position 24,965 of record WEDG01005249.1, read on the forward strand.
ACCAGAACTGGCGGTTTTTTGCTACAGGAAGACAACCTTTTAGCTTAAGCGACTTTAAAGTTAAAGCCGCATGAGTAAGGGAAATGAAATGCAACGTCCAGGGGGATTTTACTCTTGGGGACGTTTTTTAAAAGAAAATTGAAACTTCTCTTATGTCGGTCAATTGACTCGGTACTGACCATGTTTATAAAAGGCTCTTGTTTCACGCATTGTTGAGAAGTGTGTGAAGACAACTTTTCCTCAAAAATGGTACCAAGGATCGTGAAGAGAGAACCATTTTTAGACATAAAGGTATTAAAGTTTTCCAGGGCGTCAAGGTCTAATTTCTTCATGCTTAAGGAGGGTTGCTCTAGTGGAAGTTTTACGCGAAGAGGATGTTTGCGTCTAAGCACTGACTGGGGTTTCATATTGATTTTAAATTATAAGTATTATTCAAATCGATAATACGAAAGGAAAAATTGTTACTAGTGACGTTTTGCGGAATAAAATATGTAATATTTGAAATATGTGTTTTAAGCAAGGCACTGCAAGCAAATATCTGCTAGGTAACGAGTTTAAACTGAAAATAGAATTAGCGAAGAGGCTATGCAGGATGAAAAATTATATCAACTGGTATACCAGTAACTGCAAATTATTCTTCGCTGAAAATAAGGTAAGCTTACAAAACTTCAACTTTACTTCTAGAATTAACCTTTATATTCCGTCCTTTTGACATAAATCTGCGCGAATTTTAATGAGGCTATGTAGGGTGAAAAAGTTTAAAAACTTTATATTTTACCCCTTTGCAATTGCAATAACTGCAATTGTGTGCAGCTGATAATGAGGTAGAAATACAATAAATTGTCAATTATTTAGCTAATATTTTCAACAGGAAAAGAATAAATCGGTTTAAAATTCGAGAATTCACTTATTTTCAAATTTGAACGAACCGCTTTCGACCTTGACCTAAAGACACTGACTTCGACCTTCTAAAGACACTGCCAATAGTTGCGTTGATAAAATCAACACTGATCTGCTTATGCTCTCACGTTGGAGCTGTACTTGGCAGATGGAATTTTCTCCATCCAAGAGCAGTTTCATGTGTTTTGGTCACGCCAAGCTTCCTGGACCCCTTGTTTTTTTCAAAATAGAACACTTTTAGAACGATCAACCATAAAAGACTTAGGTCAAAGTAACACGAATAAGTTAGCATTATCGCCTCATGCAGATCGAATTACTGCAAAGCCTGCACAGATATGTGGTTTTATATTACATAATTTCTTCCTTTCCGGAAATAAAGTTAGACCTGTACCGCATGTTTGTTCTTCCTTTTCTAGAATACTGCTGTCCCCTCTTTGGGCTGATGAACGCCTATGACAGCAGTAAGATTAAAAAAATTCAGAGGGTTTTTACTTGAAGACTAGTTTTCTCATCCTGGATCCAGTATCTCTTAGACGGATAGATGCCAGTTAGCAAACATTAAATTTCTGTGGGTTAGAAGACTCGAAGCCAGTCTCTGCTTCCTGTTTCGCGTTAACTCTAGCCCAAATCTCCCACGAATTAACGCTCTAACTCCGGTGGATCGACCCTATGCCACTCGTAATTCTTCCATTATCATTTTACTACCCCGTAGCTCCACAACTAACCGGTCTCAGTTTTTTGCCTCTAAATATGCTTTTATATGGAATAATCTTCCACTGCAAATTAGGTTGTCGTCTACATTAGCTATTTTCAAATCAAATTACGCAAACATTTAACTTTGAAAGATATAAAGTCCTCATTGTCTGTTTCCTTCCCAATCTCGCACTTTTTGGATTTTGAAAAGGGTCCTCCTGGTATTTGAGGCAGCTCGCTTGATATTATATTGGTCTATAATGATATTTTCCATCATCCTCTGCAGTCAATCTTTGCATTCACTTTTTCGCCCCCCCCTTTTTAAACTAGCATTGCCAACTCTTGACAACCTTGATACTTTCCTCCGAATTTGCAACCCTGACGATAGTCTCCAGGTTCTGTTGATGATCGAGGCGGGTTCTGATGGTTTCGCCTATTTTGGGGATAGACACTGTAGTCAGCAAATTCGCATCTTGTTAATGATCTCATAACCTCTACCGTCTCCTCTTCGTTTCGACCATGTGATCGACGATGAGTTCGTCCTCTCTCACTTTCACTGGGGTTTATTAACAGTAGCTCTGACTGCTATATTATCTCTCACCCGAAAAGAAGCGTCCTGAACCCTCATACGATATCAGCAACTTCACAATACTAACCCGTTGAATTTAGTTATTAATGTTTTAGTGAAGCAGATTTTTTCTCCTATTTTTGAAATTGGTGGCTCGCCGAACTCCACCTCCACTTAAACCCTAGGAGATTTTTTACTACATCTTTTCCAGTTCACCGTACATGCCAAAGATTGTTGAATTTTGTTTAAAAAATGGCAAATCGTTTTGAATCGAATATTTTTACCATACTACTCATTTCTGCTCTTCATATAGATGCTCAGATAGTGCAGCAATTATCCACTTTATATTTATTTAAACAACGGTACTAAGTTTGTAATGATGGGTCCCTTTGTGCCTTAAATATACAATTTATTCATTTATTTATTTAAAAATTCGATCTGTATGAGAGGTCAATGCTAGCTTATTCGCGTTACTTAGACCTAAGTCTTTTATGGTTGATCGTTCTTAAAGTGTACTATTTTGAAATACTAGGGGTCCAGGGAGCTTGGTGGGGCCAAAACACATGAAAATGCTCTTGGATGTATAAAATTCCATCTGCCAAGTACAGCT
>WEDG01005251.1:0-132500 GCA_017591395.1 Schistocephalus solidus
TGCAAAATTAACTGGCATCGTGACCTTCATGTGGTTTGCGAAGTCCTGAGTTATTACATACAGGAAGATCAGGATATGATGATCACACCCAACTAATGAAAATCAGACACCACGAACCAATGAAAACGCACCCAAAGGAGACGCAGGGCCTCGGCCATCTTCCATCCTTCATTTTCCATCTTCATCCTCCTCCGCCTCATCATCATTATCATCATCCCTCATCATCATCATCATCATCAACGTCATCATCATCAAAATCATCATCATCTTCATCCTCATCATCCTCCTACTCCTCCTCCTCATAATCATCATCGTCATCATCATCATCATTATCTTTTCTTCTTCTTCTTCTTCTTCTTCTTCTTCTTCTTCTTCCTTATCCTCATCGCCACCACAATTTTCATCATCCTCGTACGGCAAATGGACATTGAGCCCTCGGAACATGTTTCAAGAGGTTGATAGTAAAGGAAATTCAAGCAGTTGGGAGCCGAGAAGATAGGCTGGCCATTTTTAAATTGTGGTCGATGTTCTGCAACAAACCGGCACATAATACAATTTATTTATTTATTTATTATAAACGATGAGTAAACTAAGTGCCATTAACAAAATGAGTATATTTTACGTAGTTCCTTACTTTTCAGAAATTATGCATCTGGAATTGAAAGAGATGCGGACCCACATTTCTTCTGCTATCTTTTAAGCGACTGACGCAGCAAGGGCGTCAGCTTCCTATTAAAAACTGCTACTGACCTTAATTTCAATGATGGATGCCATATTAGGGACGTTATCTTCTGACTGACTTTCATCTTGAAAATGATTAATGTCAATGATGAAGTCTACCTCCCTTTATCATTCCGCCCTTGACTGCGTAGACTCTCCGGTCGTTTTCATCTACAAAACGATACTTTCGACCTGCCCTTGATCCAATAAATCGTTGAAGAGGCTTAGAGGCTGCTGACGAAAAACGACTAAATCGTCTGCATTAGCAGCATTGTGGATAACTTTCCAGATTTTTATATCGTTCGCAAACATAGCAAAGTTACAGTCTAATTCCTGTACACAATCATGAATGAACAAGAGAAATAGGATCGGTCCGAGCACTGAACCTTGTGGGACTCCACTCTCGATGACTGTGCGCTTTGATCGTGATCCGCCTACAAAGACCACTTGGGAACGACCAACGAGAAAATTCTTGATCCACGTAAGAAGTTTGCCGCCAATACCGAACATTCTCAACTTGTAAAGGCGACGCTGGTGTGGAACACTATCGAAGGCCTTCTGGAAATCAATGTAGGCCACATGCAAAGAGTCTTTTGCATCGAGTGCTTTTGTCCAGCTTTGCATCGTATAAAGTAAGTTCGTAACACACGATCTTCCCCTACGAAAGCCGTATTGCGCAGTCGATAAGAGGTTACGGGTTTCTAAATAAATCATCAATTCCTTTTTGACAACCTTCTCCATAACCTTGCAAAAGATTGATGTCAGGCTGACAGGCCTGAAATTTTATAGCAAATGCACGACTACCACTTTTGTGAAGCGGTGCGATATGGGCTGTTTTTCAGTCGGTAGGAAGAATTCCCGTATCGAACGATTTCTGGCACAGCAACGATAGCGGTTTCGCCAGCTCTCGAGCAAGTTCGAGGAGTAGCTTTGCTGGAATCTCGTCGGGGCCAGGAGATTTGCATGCCTTCAGACTTTTTAGTTCTTCAAAGACCGCCGCTTCTTGAAAGAGCATATCCTGAATAAGTGGCACTCCCGTAGTCTCGTAAGTTGATGGAATAAAAACAGCTTCTCTAGTGAAAACCGACCGAAAGAACTGGGAAGAGTGTTCAGCTTTGTATTTATTTTCTGATATCTCGAAACCGTCATCGTTTCTCATAACAGGAATCGGGTTCCTGTTACGTGTGCTTTTTCTTACATAGCTGTAGAGTAATTTGGGATTGTTAACTGCTCTCTGAAGCAAATCCCTTTCGTAATCCCGTCGGCTTTAAAAGATCAAGCTTTTAACCTTTTTACTTTGAGTTTTGTATGCTTGCAAGGATAAATTTTCATTGGATCGGCAACATTTCTTCCAAAGCCTTCCTTTCCTGTTAATCTCTCTTTTTAGATCCCTTGTTAACCACTGTGGTCTGTTAGATATCCTAAGTTGTGATGGCGGACAATGGCATTTTATTAGATTCAGCAAATACTCCTTCAATAAATTCCAGTCCTCAGTGACTTTCCGGAGAATAGAAGATCCCAGTCTATTCGTGATGCCTCAGCTCTCATCTTGCAAAAGTCTCCTCACCAAAGATTGGGCCTGGTTTAATTTATTGCAGATGGCACAGAATATAAACCATGCTCCCATGAAAGTACTGCATGATCACTTCGACCAAGTGGAGGTAGGCAGCGTACCTCGTCTATACTGTCCGGATCTTTAGTGAAGACGAGATCTAAACAACTAGCCTGTTGTCCTCCACGCGCTCTCGTTCGGGAAAAAATACATGTTGGGTGAAAAGAGCTTCAAGTGTTGTCTTTAGTAGACGATGATCGAAGAAAAAATTTGAGCTCTGCGCCTGCAGATTGTTCCATCGAATGCTGGGTGCATTGAAGTCACCCATGAGAACAACATCAGGTTGACTGCTAATCTCCTTTATGTTCTCCAACAAACAAGTATCAGCGTCAGTGTCTGTCCCCGGTGGTGGGTAGAGAGTCATGACTTCAAGAGTATGCGATCCCCATGTTTTTATTTTCAGCCAAATAGCCTCAATACCATTGCTAATCTACCATACCATTGTCTAAAACGTTAAGTGAACAAACTCTCGCTTCCTTTCCTAACATCCGGGTTTGGACCGGCAGCGTCCCTGAAACCATAACTTTTACCGTAGCCATTTGGCGCTTTCGTCAATCTTACAGTCCTGGATCAGATGACGTCCCAGTCAGCGTTCTAAAGGCGGATGCAAAGGATGTATTTCAGTACCTTCTGTATAAGATATTTAATCTTGCTCTTGAAAGTGAAACCTTCCCTATTTTATGGAAGGAACCGCACATACTGCCTATACCCAAACATAGCCGGCCTTAGCGATTTGATGACTTTAGGCCAATAAATACACTGCCAGAAGTCTCAAAGGTCTTAGAGACCTTAATCAATGACAATATGATGCGTCACCTAATAGAGAATAACCTGCGTAATGCGGTTCAGCATGAGTTTCTCCAAAAAAGTTCTTGTGACACCTGCCAGCTCTCTTTCTTTGATCATGTGCTACAATCTAGAGACAGCGGTTTTGCAATTTACACCGTTTACTTCAAGTTCACGAAGGCTTTTGATCTTGTTGATCTCCTACTGCTAAAACTTGCCTCATTTGGCATAGGTTACAAGCTTCTGAACTCAATATCCTCCTATTTATATGCTCACGCACAACGGGTTAACATTTCTGATGTTATCTCCAACCCCAGGCATGTCAGGAGCGGAGTCATTCCGGGTAGCGTACTCGGCCTGCTTCTATTTTGCCTCTTTGTCAACGATGTTCCTGATTGTTTTCAGTATGGTAGGCCCTTTATGTACGCCGAAGATGTAAAAGTTGTCTATAGATATAAACCGGTCGATCGGAACATCGTGCTTTAGCTCTCAAAAAAGGATCTTCAGGCCATCACTCAGTGGTGTTGCACATGACGGCTTTCGCTTTCTTGGCACAAGTGCTCCGTAATGGTTATTGGCGACAACCATTTGCCCCATCTAAGCATAGCCGGTCTCAACCTAAATATGCCCGGAGTTAAAAAGGATCTGGGCCTATCATATTCTATTAGTCTTAATCTGATTGTCTCGAAAGCCCGTCAAACTACTGGGTTTATTCGCAGAAATGTTAAAACTGTTAATATTAGAATCAACCTCTATAAAATGTTTGTCAGGCCTAGTCTGGAATGCTGCGCGTTTCTATTTAGCCTTCTACACGCTAGTGAACGGAAGAATACAGAATCAGTCTAGCATTTCTTTACAAAAGAGTTTTCTATTCAGAACACTGAAACCTGTACTACCAACAGCGCTATGAGCTTACAAGTCTTGACCCGTTCTGGCTTTGCAAGTAACAGAAGGGACAATTTTTACTGTTTAAACGTTTGAACAGTTGTACCTTTATCCTCCTAACATCTCTGAGGCAGCTTGACCACTCTCAGCACACCAGTCATAGAGATGTATTTTTATTTCTTCCTTTGGTACGCACCGTTAGATACCGACAGTTTTTTTTTCGGTAAACGCTATAGCAGTCTGGAATAAGCTACCCAGAAATATCAAAATTCAGCAAATCTATCCCATGTTTACGAGAAATGTCACTTTTTTTATACATTCAGGACACCTTCCAAAACTGGGTGCTGACTCTGTGGAAGCTCTCTTCGGTTCTGATGGCGTTCACGGACTCTAAATCCTGTGCCGGACTTCATGCTGAGGGCAATATTGCTGGCTCTGCAGACCTTAATCGGCTTATTTCTCATTCGACAGAGAACAGTCGTTCACCGACATACCTGCTGGTGCAGACTACCGGATCCATAACACTGAATGGAGAAGTCCTTCACGGGCACATGTGTCAACGCTTCACTGTCCTGAACTTTAATCCCTCAATAAGCTGTAGTTTTTTCTCCTGAGAACACTTGAAACAACGATTAGGATTTTTTCACAGTCAGCTTGAACCTCTACTGTATATATTTTTTGACCTTGCCTGTAAACTGGCAATAAATAAATAAATAAATATACGGCGAAAATTAGCCTTGTTTATAAGTCCATTTGGTAGTAGCCTGGCTTAAAGACATTCCCATATCATTTTTTCTAAGTTTTTCATTTCTTGAAAGAATAAGATCACGGTGTCCTTTGCAGTAAACCACCAAATTCATGAAACATTTCGTTACATTTGTTTAAAATTGTTGCTTATTTTCAATCAGGAATAACTTAAATTCTGGGTGTAATTTTTGGATTACGAGACAACAAAAACAGTCTAGCTTTTTAAGACTCAGTCATCAATTATGACAGGATTATTTTTCCATTCTTTATTTTCACCTTTTTCAGTATTTTCTATTCTATTCAACATTAGCATATGCTTCGCCCATGTCACGAAATGTTGGCTTTTGACTTTTACACATTTTAAATAGAGGAGCTAATGTTTCGATTATCGCCTGCTTTAAATGGGAAGACTTACGCCTTACGGTTCTTTTATTTCTGTTAACCCTCTCCCCAAGGTTTCACAACCTTTTGAGATTCCTGATGCCTCCAGCATAATATCTAGACCCCACGGGAAATTTCAGCTTCATCTATTTCAATTGATAAATTGATTCATTTTTTCGTGAAGTGGTTGCTTTGTGCAATGCAAAATAATAAAAATTGAGGTAAAGGGATCTTTACCTTCTCTTCTTCGGCCATGTCTTATAATTATCCAAAAACGTGTATCTTTCCAAGGTCACTTTCGCTTTTGCACACGTTTAATGATTTAATTTTTGCTGTTGCTTGACCGGCAGCTGTTAACAATGACGAAATTTTGGACTACCTTTCTCTTTTGCATGGTTGTGAACGGTAAGCTGTGGAAAAATTTAGCAATAAGTTGAAATTTTAGCATATGAACAGGAAATTGGCGTTTATTTCCATCTGGAACAGACAACAGGCAATGCGTATGTGGGCAACTTACACAAGGGGTCACGCAGCGTCCAATTGTCTCCACCTCTCCGTGTCAGCGTGGATCCACAAATAAGTCTTTCTGGTTAGTTTTCAGTTCTTGAATATTACGTTGAACTGACGAGTCCTATGCACTGGTGTAAAAATTTAACACTATAGTTCACTGTGAAATATAATAATTGTGTTGGCTGGAAAAGAAGCTGGATGAATTTTTCTTTACTGTCCGATGTTTCTACTTTTGAATGATTTACTGACTTAATCGCAACAATGGCTATAGCCCTATATACAACACTATGTACGACACTAAATATGTACCACAAAAGTTTATCGAAGCCGAAACTGCCTAGTATTATTAAAATTTTTTATCGCCCACTGGCTGTTAAGTTTACTTCTGCAGAACAGGAACCACGCTCTTTAGCTGTTTTTGGTTCAATATTTACTGGATGGAATTCATTAGAGCAAAAGCGCTAAGAAATATGACATAATTCAAAAATAAGCTGAAAGCCAGCAGCCAAACTAATAAGCACGAACAAATTGAGTGACATATTTTTACTGCTTTTGAAACTCAAGTTTGGTACTGGAAGAAAAGTTTTACGAATTTTCCCTGCTAAATGACAAAATGATTACTTACTAAATGAGCCCGATGCTGGTGTCTACATCTCATTTTTATGGATAAGAACCTCGAGAAAAGTATTGCTCTTTTGAAGCGTGGGTAGTTCAAAAAGGTAATATTCTTACTAACCTGGCTCTAAATTTTGATAATCAGCCGACTGACTCTCTTTTGACTTGCTCTTTTGTCTAATAACCTTAAGTGTCGTTGACCAAACTCCTTACAAGTTAACCAACAGCAGTTAGGTCGAACAGCAATCTTGGAATTATTCTCATGCTTCTATCCTACTACTCGTCATCACCAAGTCGTTGACACAGAAATATGTATGTGTTTTCCATATAAATGTAACTGGGTGATATTATAGGATTTCACATATCTATTTGCCTGCCTTACGGCTTTCTGAAGTCTTTCACACGCAGGCTTCCCAGTGTCATTAAACCAATGGATTGCCCGGGAGCTGTAGCAGAGAAAAGTCGTCCAAACGCCGTTAAGCATATGCTCGATGCGTGTTCGGAAGCGATTACGACTATCAATTTGTTGGACTTCGACTATAAGAGGGCACATTTACGGCATTATTAATGATTAATTTCACCTCATAAAGGACCCATTGCCTTATCTCATCTGCAGACCGTATATGCCGTCTGATTTCATTGTCTGTGTTAGGATTGATCGTAAGAACGTTTGAAAATTGATTTTTTGGTGATAAGTTAATCTCTGTATGGCAGCTTCTTTTGAATGATTTCGCCCGTCGTTCTACAAATGGGTACATAATAATAGCAAATAATGAAACTAGTTAAACGTTATAACTGACCATTTCGGATCGATGAGAGAACCAGCAAGGGTAGTGTAAAAAATAATAAACCTTAATATCGTTCGTAATCATCCTGGAGGTAAAACTGAAGTCATATTCTTGTTCACGCACGCTCTATGAGATGTGTTAATATTTTAATTAGGTTTGTGTAAGTAATCCGCAAATCCAACAAGATTGTTTTTCACTTACTAGGCTCTGGCGCTAGTTTTTTTGCGATGATGACAGATGCTGACATTGGACTGAGTGTTAGTGCGTGTTTAAAAGAAGAAAAGACAGTTAATGGACTATGCAAGTTTAGCATGAATTCTGCAAATTTATTCATCAGCTCTGTCATTTGATGCGCTACTGTGGTAATGGAAACTTTTGTAATGTGCATATTAATGTATTTAAAATTTGTATTGGCCTCTAGAGATGTAGCTGTGCTTAAAGAATGTGTTTGAATTCGCTCTTTTTTCGTTTCTCAACCCAAACTGCATGTTAGCGAAGTCTAAACTACGAAGAGAGGGGAGAAATGACTTGTTGATTTCACTGCTAAGATATCTTATTCTGAGCACCCTTTATATCCGATGATTAATCACTTCCGCAGCACATTACTCATATGAAACTCATGCTTTCTTTCATTCCAGTTCGTTCCTGGAGTGTTCGAAGTTGGAGTTGGTCAGAGTTTTTGGACAGTAATTTATGTAATTCATTTATATCGCTATCGGTGGAAGCCTAATTCAAGCAAGGCGCAGATATGCGCTTTTCGTGTCCTACGATGCGAACTCGAAAGCAAAGTCGGAGTAAAAACGCTGTTAATGTAGAAAAAAAACGAGCAGTTTATCTGAGTTACCTATTATCTCATAGAGCGTTAGTTTTTCGATAGAGGACCGTCCTAATGATCGAAAAGTTAATTTGAGAAACAACTTTATGATTTATTTCCTGTAGTCTTATCCGAAACCGGATGCATCTGGCAGGCAAATAGGCATTGTTTCAGCAGAAACTTTCTTTATTTACTTAAGAAATCAGGTAAATTTACTTAAGACAAGTTTCCATTGACGTCGGTTAACCCATACCCTGCAGAAATATGCGACCAGTTCCACACAATTTGACTTATATCTTTCACATTTCTCAGATTTTTAACCGTAATGTCCGCATTAAGGTCACAACTGGATGTGATTACCATTTTAGTAGCACTTATTCGCCGGTGGTATGTAGGATAGAAGGCTTTATCGTCTAATTGTGCACTGACTGTCGTGGTCAATATGCCTGACCTGAAGACCGGTGATCGATCTTGCCTGATTTACACAAGCAACTACAGTGTCTCAGACACCTTCCAGGAGTCTTTAACAGGTGTTTGGAGAAATGTAAAGATGTGTCACCATCAATCAAACAAACCATACCTGATGCAAGCTGTCAGAGGTTCCGAAATGTTTGAATTTCAGATTTTAACCACGCAAGAAGCGAAAGTGAAATACTTTTCAGAAAGAACGAAACCAGAATGGATAAATACAACAGCGTGATCTGATGACAGGTTACTTTATTCAACCTCTAACATCACCATACTTACCAAGGCCGGCTTACTAAGCAAACACTTCCAAACAGATCACGTCTAGTGGCATTTCAAGCTAAAGCATAGTACTTGCTTTAAAAAAGATCTTCAGATTTCAGCTGGTCAGCCTCGGTCTGTCCTGAAAACTTTCATCACCTAAATGAGAATATCTCTGTTAAACATTCATTTTAAAAACTGCCCTACCGAATAGTTCTTGGAAAATTGTGACACTGGTACAACGTGACAATACATTGTGGAGAGTAACCTTTTGTTCATGCGCATATCTAGTTTTTTTGCCGTCAGCTCATCTTTTCATTGTTAGGCATACTTAATTTTGGCACCCTATTACAACAAGTAATTAGAACATCGCCTTACGTTTGCTTGCTTGTCCTTTAGACATCTTTTCGAGATCAAATATTTTCATGTGCCAAAAAAGTCAAAAGAAATAATTGTATTTATTGCAGCCACGAATATATCTAATCAAGCCAGTCTCATTAGGACCGCGTGAAAACTAGATATATTCCCTGCTACAGAATGGCACTTTATCGAATGTTGTACTTTGCAGCCGAATGTCATAGAGTGTACCGATTGCAACGTTTCGTTTCGCTAACAATAAAAGTTTTTTTTTACTTTAAAAGGAAAAATATGCGGCTTTCATGCAATTGGTAAGGGAGAAAACTTTCCCTTCAACGTCGACCTGGTTAACGCAGCGGAAGGGTTAGGCGAAGTTCGTGTGCGGCCAGACGTTGACTTGGGCTCCCTAAGCAATGACCAGTTTGTTTTCCACATTGAGGCATACGACTGTGACAACCCTCCGCATTATTCACAGCGGTAAGTTGCTTCCTGTTGTTGCCAAGTGGTTTGAGCCTCTCAAACTTCATATGCAATAACCCATTGGCATTTTTCGCACGTATCTGCAAGCTATGTTTTATTTAGGCTGGTGTTCTTGAATATCCTGCGATAGAACAGAATAGAATTACTGACAAAGACAAGAGGGTGCATTTCTGGCTTATAAGTCGACATAGCCAGCCCTGTTGGTTCGAAATCCAACGCTCTAACCATTGAGCCACTGTTTCGTTGTCCCGTCGGTTGTGACTGGCTAAGGTAGCAATGGTGTCGCAACACATAGATTTGGGAATGACAGGTTGATGATGACTAATAAGTCAGAAATAGTCATTCGAATCTGCGTTCTCTTTGTCGCTTATGTTATTTTGCTGTTGTGGTGCGGCTGGCCGGACCCGAGCATGTGTCGATGAGTGTATGCGACGATCGGAGAGCGTCTCATTACCACTGTTAATACACCTAACTGCAACTGGCAGGACAAAGAGTCTCTGGCTCAATGGTTAGGTTATTAGACTCCCAACCAACAGTTTGCGGGTTCGAGCCTCAAATGTACTACATTTAGGGTTGGCTATGACTGGCAGATGACGATTAGTAAGCCAGAAATGGCCACTTCAGTCTCAATTGTCCTTCTCGGTAGTATTGTTCTTCCTACAATACTAACCGTTGTGCGGCTGCTGACGGGACTCGAGAGTTAAATCCGAGGCGCAACCGGGTGGATATGTCCTGTAACGCAATTGGTGGACGCACCACTACGACTATTCTCGGATTTTCTTTACAGTATTTTGTTCCATTATGAAGATTTAATGTGTAAAAACATCGTGAAAACCTCGAGATCGATGTCCCGTGTCAGCATTGAAACCCTTGTGACAACGATACCTTTTCGCCGGATACTTGTACCCCTATGCACACCTCTCACATAACCCACACAAACGAACGAACATTATCGACCTCATGTTTTAAATTTCTACTACGCTCTAACGCTTCCCTATAACTGTATTAGCCTGAAGGCAGTGCGTATGCTCACCAAGTCGTCTTTTAAATTTTATATGTTTACACAAATAGCTTCGTTTGCAAGACTTTCATGCACTTATATCTGCCTATAACCATTAAGTGTAAATTGATTTCCCTTATGTAGACCCTGTTTATAACCTTGGCTGATAGCATGCCTTCAAACAACAAGATCGTATGAGGGACCCTAGGAAGCTTAATTTATCAGAACTTACACAAACAGGCACGAGCTAGAGAAATTGTAACTATTTGTCGATTCAAATTAAAATTCGAAACCTATGTTGTTTTATTTGATAGAGTTATATGGATCCATTCCATCTGGTGTAGGTTGACCCAAAATATACCTACAAACCGTCTCTGAATTACTCTATTGAGCAGTGGAAATGATAATCTTCCCTATATGTGGCTGCCAAATTCTGCGTTAGCTATTGCCTATAAATGATCCTCGCAACATACATACGGAGACTGGGTAGCCATTTACTAAGTTCCTCTGTTCTCTTCTGCTACTCTCGCGCTGCCCTTGTGAAATCGAAAGGAACGGCTGATGGCATCAGAGCGTCCGCTGCGGACGCCGGGCCATCTGGTTAATAAAAACGAGAATGCCACTCACTGGTTTTGTGAGCCTGGTAGATTCCAGGTGTGTGTGTGTGTGTGTGTGTGTGTGTGTGTGTGTGTGTGTGTGTGTGTGTGTGTGTGTCCTGCTAACGAAGTCATTAGAGTGAGCCAAGACATGCCTGGCTATGACCTCTTTTCTTTTACCACCGCCCCCATCCCCCACCACCGGACTCCGTAAAAATCACATGAACCCCAGCTCAATGAGTGAGTGCGTGTGTCTGCTTTCGTGCCGGCGCGGTTGTGTGCCAGCGATGGCGAAGGCACCCGAAACGCAGATGGGGCAGAATAATGCAGTCTCAAGCTATTGTTCTGGCACTCGCGTAAAAGCACTCACGTGCAGTGTGCATGTGACCTGAAGGTGTCGGTCTGTATTTCGATCAATATGCAGCCCGAACCATCTGGAGTGAGAATTTTCTAGGTCAACTTTCGCCTCCTATGGTAATGTAGACTGTCGCACCAAACACCTAGGGGTTCGTCTTCCAACCTCCTCAGACGCACAATCAGACGCTTTCGCATCCAGCTGGGCTTCCAAACTACGTGACGTAAAACTATCTCAATGTGAGCAGCTGGTTACTCAGTCTCTCTCTCCCTCTATCTCCATCCACACAGACTAATCACTTGCTGAAAGCTTATCATTCTAGACTGGCGATTGTGGTTCACAGTGGCGGTCATCTCATGTCTGCTGTCTCACAATTTATAGTTAAACATAATTATCGATCGGTATCAGTGCCTAGATAAAGAAAAGTTTTGGTCAAAAAGCATAAAAAAGCTTAAAATTTGTCAGCTGCCTTTGCTCGGTCTTTATGGCTTGAAGATATTATCAAATTTTCCTGGTCATAGGAGGGTTTATATGCATGCCTGAAGCATGGCAATGTTTGTTTATGAAAATATCAAATTCCTGAAGGAATGGCGTTGACCGGCTTTGTCTCATTGCACATGCACAGAGCACGCAAGGAGATTTCATCTGGTAATAAACGACCGCTAATAGAGTTGCATTGGCGACACAGATCATCTGGAGGCTTTTTGTTCCTTACAGGGCTCATAAACCCATAGGAGAATGTGCTTTAGAGGGTTTCATATCGGCTGATTTGCCTTGGACATATATGCTTACTGTCGCTGAGAGAGAGGCCTTGCAATTTATCTTGCGCGAAACGATGGGGACATACCAGATCTGGGCGTGACCTTACCTATTTCCATTATTATTCCCAGCTACTCATTATTCTTCAGACTGCGTAAAAAGCTACCAAGTAATGCAAAATAAGGGAGTGATAGAGAATAGTTTATCGTTGGAGCAACTGGCAAGTCAAATGTCGGTATTTCGATACTTTTCATTTGACAAGCAAAATTCAGGTGGTCCAACCACAGCCACAGCTTGGAAAACTGGCGACTGAAGATGAGCATGTTGGCTTGCTTTCAAGGATAGATAATTTACTTCACAATGCATCAAATGTTACTTGAAGAAATACGCATAGTCTAAGTGTTTTTTTCTCAGTTCTTTATTGGTTCGGTTGATTGAGAAGGATATTATAAACGAAAGCCCACATGAAATCTTTTATGCATGGAATTGATAGGATCCTGTCCTGTTTCTCGGTTGCAGCGAGAACTCAAGGGTGGATTCGTGTTTTCTGCTGTCAGAGAACCTAAAATCTAATTGATCCATAAGTGATTAAGGGGATTTAAAAGAATGTGCAGTTAAATTTTATTTTTGAATTTTAACTAGCAGCTACTGATAAACAAAGGAAAACCTTTTGCACCTTAATGTCGAAACTTCGATCTAGGAATGTTTCTTTGCCACAAAGAAGTGATTGCGGGAAGAAACTGGGGAATACCGTTTTTCGGGGTTTTGAGAGACCAGAGTTCCCGCAGACGGTCATAGAGTGACTAACGTTCAATCATCAAAAAGTATTACGGGCAACAAAAAGAGACACCGGGCTGTCCTTTCTTAAGGTCCAAACCCGACGCGCCGAGGTCGAAGACAAAATAGGTATTTCCTTGTCCTTTTACTAAACGGAGTGAACTGGTAGTTGCCTCTTACAACCTCCATGGCTTGATCCTTAGCTGAGGCGCGGGAATGTCCTATTTAAAATTGTGGGATGATGAGATTATACGGGATTAACCATAGGTCGTCCAGTCAGCACGTTGAGTTTCACTATTTAATGGCGATTAATAGCTAAGGACGAGGCATTCAAATGTGCCCTATCTGAGTTAAAGGGCTTCTATCTTTTAGTGGCATGGCTAGCTTCTTATGGCGGATGTTTCAATGCTTTCTAGTCATTCGCAACCCTTTTCATAGTATTTAGAAGGTTATATCGAAACAGGTGGACACAAATGCAGTTCGTAACATCCAGGCGCACAAATGACCATTAGTTTTGTCCCCAAGATGAGAGAAATGCAGGTTTGAATTCCCAAAGTTCCAATTACCTTCCTGTTCAATGCATCAGCACAACCTAAAGACGGTTTAATCTCCCCTTCTCTGTTCTGATAACTTCTGTCTACAACAAGTACTGCTACTGCGTGCAGTATGTGTCCTCTTTAAATTAATTCCAAGGGCCGATTTCAACTGCGGATCTTCAGACTACCGAGTAACTTGCAACCTTGACCACAGCATCTAGTCCTCCCTGTTCCACGCTTATGTTCTTTGGTTACTTGAAAATCAAAAGTCAGCGTCTTATTGAGAACATATCCTACTGCCTGAAGGCACACTTGCAACTGGCATAATTCACTTGATACTTTCTAGGAAAGATCGATAATTCTTCGGAAATTTAGTATACGGTACTTGTTCAATCAGCTCTTTCACCTATCCATCGGATCCGATTGATTTTGGGCCCATATAATTAGTATCCCACTAGACAGAAATTCGAGTTTGAATCTTACCAGCACTGAACGGAACAGACCTTTAAATATTCGTTTTGGTGAGTTGCGGGGATGGTAACCCGCATAATACACGTGGCCTTGCGCTAAATTTCAGGAAGGCGATCTATTCCAATGCCCTTATGCGAACAATTACAATAACACCAATCCAAACTTTAACCCTAACGTGTCTTAAACCAGATCTTCCTGCAGCTGGGATAAAAGCCATATTTATTAAAAGGAGATTCGATTTCCATATCAATACTCTATTTTTTTTTAACGTACCGGAATTGCTACTATCCTGGACACTAATGACCCCCTTCAATGTGTATAGGTTTTTGCAGCCGTTGAGGTCACAAAAACAGCCAAACTTTCATTAATTATCGTGAATTGGAACAATACCAACTGACGGTATGACTCAGGCAACAATGTGGCCTTTATAGTAAAGTCACCCTTATGCGTGACTGTCTCGTGAGAATCCGAAACGTCAATGAAGAAGTTGAATGCTTCAGCGATTGCATCTCTGATCTTCGCATCTGTTTCTCGCAACTCGTTTATTCGCCTCCACTACTGTCTTCCTATCGGAGCTGGGTGAGTGAGGGAGGGAGGAGAAAGTGTGGTAGATGCTACGCAATTTCACCTCACTGTAAAAAAATTCCCGCGCAAGTTACTTGCGCCTCGCCCACTCCATCGGTTACAGATGAACGTCGCCGTTCGCGACGATTGGACTGTCTTGGATTGGAGATGTTTAGATGGTTGATAGTTCTTCGGCGAAAATCGATAGCATCTAACACCCCGATCGCACCTTCTGCCAAACTGGTCATTTAAGAATGAAATCGATCATGGGAGCAAAATAGCGCATTCGATCTTCCCTGGAGTCCGTCAAAACCTCTGTGATCAAAAGAACATTACCGATAAAGACGAGGGAGACCGGAACGGCCATTTTGGCTTGTTAATTGTCATTAGTCAGCCATCCCTTACCTCGGGTATTGAGCCACCCGAGGCTCGAACATGCGACCTGTTGATTGGAAGTCCAGCGCAGGAAACACTGAGCTACGGTTAAGATAGATAATATTAAAAATGGTGCATGGGTGCTCCTCGATCGTTTACGGGACTCACTCGTCCCGTTCTGCCTTGGGACTCACTCCACAGCCCCGCCAGCATCTGAGCAGGCAGAAGATCCTTTAAAGGGAATCCTTTTATAAATCTCTGAAGACTACCTTGTAGGTTCGGAATACAGCCGCCGCTTACGTGGTTTTTATCAATACCGTTTCACTCCCAATCTTAGACCTACTCCTTTTTATCGCACCTAGAACCAAGCACAAGCAATCTATAGACGCCGAAATCGTTAACATGCACGACTTTAAGGTACTAGGCATACGTGAAGGGAAACCTTTGCTTCAAGTTATTTCGTCCTTGCCCCTACCCGTCTCTGGCAGGCGATGGAACAAAACGGTCAACCGGAAAAAAAAAGTGAATGTGGGTTGAATAAAAGTTCCATGCGCGGATTTGGTTTCAAGGTCTATAATCTGCGTTTCTACCTTCCCAGCTTGCTGGACCTTGTGTTGGAATCTTTAGCCAACTAAATTTAATCCAAGGGCCGCTTCGAAGACACGGTCACTCTTTCAAAGTGTGTTCGTTTTCTCAGCCAGGAAGATACACAACCGCCTTCACTACCCTTTTTGGACTGGGTATCTTACCGTTGGTGTCCTCGTAAGGCTGGCTGAGAGATGGGTACTGCATTCACGCTATGCCATTGGCAGAATTGTGCAAGAGCCACGTCACTGTGACATTCATGCATTTTCTAACATTTAGAAAGAAGCCTGTTAGTGGAGTACGAAACTACGCCTAAGGAGCCAGCGTGATTATATATGTTTCTAGCCTCGGGGAGGACGCAGAGTGGATCATCTTCCTAGGCATATTGCATTTATTTATTATCGGCAGTCGTTCGGCTGAGAAGATGGCATTGCACAATGGAGTTGATATTTTAGTGCGGCCATAGGACGAATTTCTTATAAGGATTGATTGCTGCTTCCTGCTTAGCCAATTCTTTATGTGGTTCTACATCATCTACCACCGCATTCCAAATTCCAAACCGAAGACCCTTTATCGCCTACCTCCTCTCAATTATTAACCGCACTTCGGCAGCTATAATCCTGACATATCGTCGATTTGCTAGCTGCGTCGTGGGCTCACGTTCATTCGACTGCGGCTGGGAAGTTCTGATGATAAAAGTGGGTGGTATGCACTGATCTAACTGAATTTCTGGTTGGAAAGGATATGGTTAATTTTGCCTTTTCAATCAGTCGTCCTGGTGAATCTCGTGCATTTTATTCAATAGGGGAAGAATCAATTATCGATATGAATAACCGCCGTGGGGGATGAGGACTCATTTGTTGCTATCATCAAACCCTGTCGTAATTGGCGTCCCGAAGGACCTAGTTTTAATCTACACCCGGCCAAGTATTGGCTTGAACTCTCCGTTACCTGTGTCACGGATCCTCATGCTGCTATTTTAGCTCGGTACTATTGATTCTTAAAATCACGCTTCTTCTAAGGTTAACTGTTTCTACCGATTTGTGGCCTTAACAAGAGAGTGCAGACTTGCCGCTCACACTGGCTGATTTCTCGTATCGTATAAGTTAGGAGACATGCCAGGATTAAATCACACCCGAATTCCACACCCAGCGACAACCGAACTCAACCGACAGTCTGGGTTAGATGAATCCCAGAACAACACATGCAAGAAAGCGGACTTCAGCCGCATTTAGGAAAACCGAGAAAGGGAAACCAGCTGACTGCTGACAGTCTCTGATGTTAGCAGATAGTTAAGAGGGAATTCAGTAGGAGCGCATGTCGCCTCGTGATAGACAAGCCACCCCACGAGCAGATCTCGAGAAGGACCTTCATATGTAACTAGACGGTTGTCGGATCAAGACATTGAATGTCGACTTTTAAATAAATTTCTCCTTGTTTCATCTCTACTTTCTAGAAAGTAGACACTGCAGATTTAAATTGTATTAGAATAACATCTGATTTCTTTTAGAACTTTAGCTGACAGAAAAAATGGTATTGTTCTTGATGCCAAAGCGAACGTATATTCAAATTGGGGTTAGTGTAAAACTTGGCAAGTGACCTATAAGTTAAGCTATTGATATAAAGGCCTAACGGTTCCCAATACCTCTTCAGGTTTTTAAGCACAATCGCATTCTAATCTATCCATAAACATGGGAGTTTATCTTGACCCGTCAGTGAAGCAGGTTTTACACCTGATAGACCACTTCTATTGTTCCACAATACGGCATGCGCGCAAGGCTGTAGGAGCATCTAAAAGCGTGCTCGATAGATAAAACATAATTCGACCGTTGCTAACAAAGGCGTTCACCTAATGGAGCGTGTGCGGTGTCGAGTACTTGTGCGTGAATTAGTTTATACTAAGGCAGGGTTTCCCTAAATCAGCTGCGCTCTCTTATCTATAATCATTATTGCTCAAAGGACAAGACAGTTTTTAACAATAGCAGTGGTGAACCCCGGCGCAATGGCTACAAATAGCGGGTCTACGCGGGCCAAATACAACCGGGCCCCAAAACATGTATAATTCTTCTGCAGGGGCGGCTCGGTTCTCACATCAGTGAGCTTGCCATAAAAGCTACCTCAGAAAGAAGCCATCTTAGCCTGGCTCTCAGTTCTAAACAGTCCCAATTATCCACTCAGCTGCCACCTTTCCAAGCCACGACTCTTATCCCATCGTGGTAGATTCAAGCACGTCAACCATTTTCCAACTCGGACCATCGGTCTTTCTGAACTCGTCAACCAGCTGGTGAATGGATTTAAAGTATATGCTAACGCGGTTTGATAGCTTATATCTAAGCGTACCACAACACCTCTCCCATGTATTTATTTATTTATGTATTTATGGTTATGTTGTTATGGTTATTAATGGTTATGGTTATTTATGGTCTCTGTGCCTCCGGAGTAATTTATTTATTTATGTATTTATGGTTATGTAGTTATGGTTATTTATGGTTTATTTATTTATTTATGTATTTATGGTTATGAAGTTATGGTTATTTATGGTTATGGTTATTTATGGTCTCTGTACTTCCGGAGTAATGCCTGTCCTGAGCCAATATGACCCCGATGTTGGTTCAGCACTTCCCCAGTGCAGCACTTTGTAGGGGGCAAATAGACACTGATCAATGCACACGAACGTAACTTTACAGACGTTGGTAGTCTATCGCTGGGTCACCGAAAAGTGTCTGCTTGCAAAGATGAACACAAACCTAATCCTGTTACCTTGCTGGGTCAAGAAATTAAGCTACTTGACATGTACCTTTTGGCATACAGTTTTTTTTTCGGCGGAATATAAGAAAACATTCCCGTACTCATCAAACATTGCGCTGTATCTCGAGGAACCCGAAAACAATGTTTCATTAAGAGATTATTGCCTAAAATCAACTATGTAAAAGGAACTTTTTGCCAGCCTCTTGTAACAAGGGAAAATATAAAAAGTAAAGAAATAATTAGAAGCAGCGTGTAGACGGTGATTTATTGGTGATATTCACAAGGCATGTTCGAGATATGTTCCATCAAATCCTTGCACGAAAAGCGGCGAAATATATCCTGCTTATATTCGCATTTTAGGAGATTAAGTGCTGACGTTGTTGATTAGGGAAAATAAAAATAAGTGTTTTCAGCAAGACGTTATGCAACACCTGGATTTTGTAATCTGGCATTATAGTTTGTTTATATGCATTTGACTGGAGATTTTGTGAAACTAACAACCTTATCATGATTCCTGCCAATGATGATAGGTTCGATAGAGGATCCAAAACGTAAGAGGAATAAAACTCTTTTTCCAGTGCTCATGTCTCCTCCTTCACAAACAGGGAATCTCTCGACCGCGAGTTTTGGTCAGGTGCCGAAATGGTATTCCTGAAAATGCCCTGGAGCAAATGTTCACTCCTTCCATAAAGTTGAAGGGTTCCTTCTCAATACATTATCTCACTTACCGACAATATTTTTGCGATGACTGCAATGCGTATGCAGGATCTATAACAGATGTTAATCTATAGGACTTTAAATAAAAATCCACCCATGCAAGTAGCAACCGTCGACTTCTATTTTGAAGTCAGGATCCTTACCGTCGAGCATATGCACGCGCTTGAGAATTGTATTATCCAAGCTTGGTATATCCTGTGCTTTAATTTGAGATATGACTTAGTATTACCTTGCTGCCGATTTGCTGCCTGCAGGCGCTGCACGTGAAATCGAATTATCGTTGTTTTGCCGCAATGTTTTCTAGTCGGACATTTCTTGCGCTCGCCAGAAAGTGTTGGCATCTTTTTTCCAAGCGAGCAAGGTTGGGGAACAAAATACACCACGGCTTCTCCCTAGCCTACTTTAATTTGCCACACACATACACACCTCCCATCAAAAATCAGATTGCCTGTCTGAATGTTTGCATTTCGCTTCTTGTCGGGGGATTGCGTTTTAGCAGAGCACAGCGAAGCAGGCAGGTGAAATCATTTGTAGCCCTGACGCCCTTCATGACTCACAGCCAGGATCGTTTGATTAAACCACAGCGTGTGCCAACCAACATACTCGCGCACGCGCTCTCAAGCAAGCAGAATCACACGCAAGTGACTGCGCATTACTAAACAGTCATTTGTTTCGTCTTCTTACCTATATAAATAGGAATTTTTTTCGTGCGGTGATTGGCATTTGCGTGAGCGCTCACAATTTTAACGCCACCAATTTATAACCAGTGGCTGACAGGTTTTTGTGATTTTAAACCCCAGCTCCTCCACGGGTCCACAGTAGATTTGTAATCTCATTAATTTTTTACCAAAATTCTTTGGTGTATTCGTTTCGAAAAGATGAATAAGCAAGCTTTTACTATAAATTACCGCGCAGCATAATCCCAAGATTCATCAATCACGTAAGGCTGCCATTTTTCAGCCACCCGCTAAGATTACACTTTGTAAAGTGGCTACTTAAACAGTGCGTTGTTGCTCCCTGATTTTGATGCCCTGATAAATTCAAATATATATTATATTAAAAGCCTGCACAAAAAATATTGTTTCTTGTACTCGTTTGGTATAAAATGACGTCTTCTTGCCTTGTTCAATTTCCGAGGAGATTTAGTCGCGGATCTGGAGTAAACCCTTCAGAACAACCCTTTACAGGCTCGGTCCCAAATTTGATATGAATATTTGAACCGAATTCCGACAGCCACTGTGGAATAACCGCGTAATATCCACAAGCTTCCAACGGGCATTTATTAGCATGAACTAAGTTTTTATTTATCATACTGACAGTACAGATATCAGCCAAAAGCCCGGACACGTGTGTTTCGCCGTGTATTCTCTATACTCTGTGCTCGAGGAAAGGTTAGCTTTCGGTTGTTAAAAACGTTTTAAATTGCTAAAAAATTTTGAATCTTATCTGTCTTCTACTTCCATTCGCAGTTTCTAAACTATATATATATATATATATATATATATATATATATATATATATATATATATATATATATATATATATATATATATATATAGTGTGTGGCTCACCGATCTGCTTAAGGAACATTTATGTTCCGTTGTGCCCTGGAACTCAGACAAGAGTACTCACAGGCAGTCGCATAGCGACGTGTAGCATATGTTGATAAGGTGGAACCGACAAAGACAAGGGAGACCGGAATGGCCATTTCTGGCTTATTAGCCGTCATCAGCCAGTCATACCCAATCCCAAAGTGTGGAACACCTGGGATTCGAACCCGCGACCTTTGGTATTTGAGTCGAACGCTCTACCATTGAGCCACGGGCTCGTTGCTTTGTCGGTTGCGATCGGGAATATGATGATAGTGTGTGGCTCACCGATCTGCTTAAGGAACATTTATGTTCCGTTGTGCCCTGGAACTCAGACTAGAGTACTCACAGGCAGTCGCATAGCGAGGGTGTAGCATATGTTGATAAGGTGGAACCGACAAAGACAAGGGAGACCGGAATGGCCATTTCTGGCTTATTAGCCGTCATCAGCCAGTCATACCCAATCCCAAGTGTGGAACACCTGGGATTCGAACCCGCGACCTTTGGTATTTGAGTCGAACGCTCTACCATTGAGCCACGGGCTCGTTGCTTTGTCGGTTGCGATCGGGAATATGATGATAGTGTGTGGCTCACCGATCTGCTTAAGGAACATTTATGTTCCGTTGTGCCCTGGAACTCAGACTAGAGTACTCACAGGCAGTCGCATAGCGACGTGTAGCATATGTTGATAATGTGGAACCGACAAAGACAAAGGGAGACCGGAATGGCCATTTCTGGCTTATTAGCCGTCATCAGCCAGTCATACCCAATCCCAAGTGTGGAACACCTGGGATTCGAACCCACGACCTTTGGTATTTGGGTCGAACGCTCTACCATTGAGCCACGGGCTCGTTGCTTTGTCGGTTGCGATCGGGAATATGATGATAGTGTGTGGCTCACCGATCTGCTTAAGGAACATTTATGTTCCGTTGTGCCCTGGAACTCAGACTAGAGTACTCACAGGCAGTCGCATAGCGACGTGTAGCATATGTTGATAATGTGGAACCGACAAAGACAAGGGGAGACCGGAATGGCCATTTCTGGCTTATTAGCCGTCATCAGCCAGTCATACCCAATCCCAAGTGTGGAACACCTGGGATTCGAACCCGCGACCTTTGGTATTTGGGTCGAACGCTCTACCATTGAGCCACGGGCTCGTTGCTTTGTCGGTTGCGATCGGGAATATGATGATAGTGTGTGGCTCACCGATCTGCTTAAGGAACATTTATGTTCCGTTGTGCCCTGGAACTCAGACTAGAGTACTCACAGGCAGTCGCATAGCGACGTGTAGCATATGTTGATAATGTGGAACCGACAAAGACAAGGGGAGACCGGAATGGCCATTTCTGGCTTATTAGCCGTCATCAGCCAGTCATACCCAATCCCAAGTGTGGAACACCTGGGATTCGAACCCGCGACCTTTGGTATTTGGGTCGAACGCTCTACCATTGAGCCACGGGCTCGTTGCTTTGTCGGTTGCGATCGGGAATATGATGATAGTGTGTGGCTCACCGATCTGCTTAAGGAACATTTATGTTCCGTTGTGCCCTGGAACTCAGACTAGAGTACTCACAGGCAGTCGCATAGCGACGTGTAGCATATGTTGATAATGTGGAACCGACAAAGACAAGGGGAGACCGGAATGGCCATTTCTGGCTTATTAGCCGTCATCAGCCAGTCATACCCAATCCCAAGTGTGGAACACCTGGGATTCGAACCCGCGACCTTTGGTATTTGAGTCGAACGCTCTACCATTGAGCCACGGGCTCGTTGCTTTGTCGGTTGCGATCGGGAATATGATGATAGTGTGTGGCTCACCGATCTGCTTAAGGAACATTTATGTTCCGTTGTGCCCTGGAACTCAGACTAGAGTACTCACAGGCAGTCGCATAGCGACGTGTAGCATATGTTGATAATGTGGAACCGACAAAGACAAGGGGAGACCGGAATGGCCATTTCTGGCTTATTAGCCGTCATCAGCCAGTCATACCCAATCCCAAGTGTGGAACACCTGGGATTCGAACCCGCGACCTTTGGTATTTGAGTCGAACGCTCTACCATTGAGCCACGGGCTCGTTGCTTTGTCGGTTGCGATCGGGAATATGATGATAGTGTGTGGCTCACCGATCTGCTTAAGGAACATTTATGTTCCGTTGTGCCCTGGAACTCAGACTAGAGTACTCACAGGCAGTCGCATAGCGACGTGTAGCATATGTTGATAATGTGGAACCGACAAAGACAAGGGGAGACCGGAATGGCCATTTCTGGCTTATTAGCCGTCATCAGCCAGTCATACCCAATCCCAAGTGTGGAACACCTGGGATTCGAACCCGCGACCTTTGGTATTTGAGTCGAACGCTCTACCATTGAGCCACGGGCTCGTTGCTTTGTCGGTTGCGATCGGGAATATGATGATAGTGTGTGGCTCACCGATCTGCTTAAGGAACATTTATGTTCCGTTGTGCCCTGGAACTCAGACTAGAGTACTCACAGGCAGTCGCATAGCGACGTGTAGCATATGTTGATAATGTGGAACCGACAAAGACAAGGGGAGACCGGAATGGCCATTTCTGGCTTATTAGCCGTCATCAGCCAGTCATACCCAATCCCAAGTGTGGAACACCTGGGATTCGAACCCGCGACCTTTGGTATTTGAGTCGAACGCTCTACCATTGAGCCACGGGCTCGTTGCTTTGTCGGTTGCGATCGGGAATATGATGATAGTGTGTGGCTCACCGATCTGCTTAAGGAACATTTATGTTCCGTTGTGCCCTGGAACTCAGACTAGAGTACTCACAGGCAGTCGCATAGCGACGTGTAGCATATGTTGATAATGTGGAACCGACAAAGACAAGGGGAGACCGGAATGGCCATTTCTGGCTTATTAGCCGTCATCAGCCAGTCATACCCAATCCCAAGTGTGGAACACCTGGGATTCGAACCCGCGACCTTTGGTATTTGAGTCGAACGCTCTACCATTGAGCCACGGGCTCGTTGCTTTGTCGGTTGCGATCGGGAATATGATGATAGTGTGTGGCTCACCGATCTGCTTAAGGAACATTTATGTTCCGTTGTGCCCTGGAACTCAGACTAGAGTACTCACAGGCAGTCGCATAGCGACGTGTAGCATATGTTGATAATGTGGAACCGACAAAGACAAGGGGAGACCGGAATGGCCATTTCTGGCTTATTAGCCGTCATCAGCCAGTCATACCCAATCCCAAGTGTGGAACACCTGGGATTCGAACCCGCGACCTTTGGTATTTGAGTCGAACGCTCTACCATTGAGCCACGGGCTCGTTGCTTTGTCGGTTGCGATCGGGAATATGATGATAGTGTGTGGCTCACCGATCTGCTTAAGGAACATTTATGTTCCGTTGTGCCCTGGAACTCAGACTAGAGTACTCACAGGCAGTCGCATAGCGACGTGTAGCATATGTTGATAATGTGGAACCGACAAAGACAAGGGGAGACCGGAATGGCCATTTCTGGCTTATTAGCCGTCATCAGCCAGTCATACCCAATCCCAAGTGTGGAACACCTGGGATTCGAACCCGCGACCTTTGGTATTTGAGTCGAACGCTCTACCATTGAGCCACGGGCTCGTTGCTTTGTCGGTTGCGATCGGGAATATGATGATAGTGTGTGGCTCACCGATCTGCTTAAGGAACATTTATGTTCCGTTGTGCCCTGGAACTCAGACTAGAGTACTCACAGGCAGTCGCATAGCGACGTGTAGCATATGTTGATAATGTGGAACCGACAAAGACAAGGGGAGACCGGAATGGCCATTTCTGGCTTATTAGCCGTCATCAGCCAGTCATACCCAATCCCAAGTGTGGAACACCTGGGATTCGAACCCGCGACCTTTGGTATTTGAGTCGAACGCTCTACCATTGAGCCACGGGCTCGTTGCTTTGTCGGTTGCGATCGGGAATATGATGATAGTGTGTGGCTCACCGATCTGCTTAAGGAACATTTATGTTCCGTTGTGCCCTGGAACTCAGACTAGAGTACTCACAGGCAGTCGCATAGCGACGTGTAGCATATGTTGATAATGTGGAACCGACAAAGACAAGGGGAGACCGGAATGGCCATTTCTGGCTTATTAGCCGTCATCAGCCAGTCATACCCAATCCCAAGTGTGGAACACCTGGGATTCGAACCCGCGACCTTTGGTATTTGAGTCGAACGCTCTACCATTGAGCCACGGGCTCGTTGCTTTGTCGGTTGCGATCGGGAATATGATGATAGTGTGTGGCTCACCGATCTGCTTAAGGAACATTTATGTTCCGTTGTGCCCTGGAACTCAGACTAGAGTACTCACAGGCAGTCGCATAGCGACGTGTAGCATATGTTGATAATGTGGAACCGACAAAGACAAGGGGAGACCGGAATGGCCATTTCTGGCTTATTAGCCGTCATCAGCCAGTCATACCCAATCCCAAGTGTGGAACACCTGGGATTCGAACCCACGACCTTTGGTATTTGGGTCGAACGCTCTACCATTGAGCCACGGGCTCGTTGCTTTGTCGGTTGCGATCGGGAATATGATGATAGTGTGTGGCTCACCGATCTGCTTAAGGAACATTTATGTTCCGTTGTGCCCTGGAACTCAGACTAGAGTACTCACAGGCAGTCGCATAGCGACGTGTAGCATATGTTGATAATGTGGAACCGACAAAGACAAGGGGAGACCGGAATGGCCATTTCTGGCTTATTAGCCGTCATCAGCCAGTCATACCCAATCCCAAGTGTGGAACACCTGGGATTCGAACCCGCGACCTTTGGTATTTGAGTCGAACGCTCTACCATTGAGCCACGGGCTCGTTGCTTTGTCGGTTGCGATCGGGAATATGATGATAGTGTGTGGCTCACCGATCTGCTTAAGGAACATTTATGTTCCGTTGTGCCCTGGAACTCAGACTAGAGTACTCACAGGCAGTCGCATAGCGACGTGTAGCATATGTTGATAATGTGGAACCGACAAAGACAAGGGGAGACCGGAATGGCCATTTCTGGCTTATTAGCCGTCATCAGCCAGTCATACCCAATCCCAAGTGTGGAACACCTGGGATTCGAACCCACGACCTTTGGTATTTGAGTCGAACGCTCTACCATTGAGCCACGGGCTCGTTGCTTTGTCGGTTGCGATCGGGAATATGATGATAGTGTGTGGCTCACCGATCTGCTTAAGGAACATTTATGTTCCGTTGTGCCCTGGAACTCAGACTAGAGTACTCACAGGCAGTCGCATAGCGACGTGTAGCATATGTTGATAATGTGGAACCGACAAAGACAAGGGGAGACCGGAATGGCCATTTCTGGCTTATTAGCCGTCATCAGCCAGTCATACCCAATCCCAAGTGTGGAACACCTGGGATTCGAACCCGCGACCTTTGGTATTTGAGTCGAACGCTCTACCATTGAGCCACGGGCTCGTTGCTTTGTCGGTTGCGATCGGGAATATGATGATAGTGTGTGGCTCACCGATCTGCTTAAGGAACATTTATGTTCCGTTGTGCCCTGGAACTCAGACTAGAGTACTCACAGGCAGTCGCATAGCGACGTGTAGCATATGTTGATAATGTGGAACCGACAAAGACAAGGGGAGACCGGAATGGCCATTTCTGGCTTATTAGCCGTCATCAGCCAGTCATACCCAATCCCAAGTGTGGAACACCTGGGATTCGAACCCGCGACCTTTGGTATTTGGGTCGAACGCTCTACCATTGAGCCACGGGCTCGTTGCTTTGTCGGTTGCGATCGGGAATATGATGATAGTGTGTGGCTCACCGATCTGCTTAAGGAACATTTATGTTCCGTTGTGCCCTGGAACTCAGACTAGAGTACTCACAGGCAGTCGCATAGCGACGTGTAGCATATGTTGATAATGTGGAACCGACAAAGACAAGGGGAGACCGGAATGGCCATTTCTGGCTTATTAGCCGTCATCAGCCAGTCATACCCAATCCCAAGTGTGGAACACCTGGGATTCGAACCCGCGACCTTTGGTATTTGGGTCGAACGCTCTACCATTGAGCCACGGGCTCGTTGCTTTGTCGGTTGCGATCGGGAATATGATGATAGTGTGTGGCTCACCGATCTGCTTAAGGAACATTTATGTTCCGTTGTGCCCTGGAACTCAGACTAGAGTACTCACAGGCAGTCGCATAGCGACGTGTAGCATATGTTGATAATGTGGAACCGACAAAGACAAGGGGAGACCGGAATGGCCATTTCTGGCTTATTAGCCGTCATCAGCCAGTCATACCCAATCCCAAGTGTGGAACACCTGGGATTCGAACCCGCGACCTTTGGTATTTGAGTCGAACGCTCTACCATTGAGCCACGGGCTCGTTGCTTTGTCGGTTGCGATCGGGAATATGATGATAGTGTGTGGCTCACCGATCTGCTTAAGGAACATTTATGTTCCGTTGTGCCCTGGAACTCAGACTAGAGTACTCACAGGCAGTCGCATAGCGACGTGTAGCATATGTTGATAATGTGGAACCGACAAAGACAAGGGGAGACCGGAATGGCCATTTCTGGCTTATTAGCCGTCATCAGCCAGTCATACCCAATCCCAAGTGTGGAACACCTGGGATTCGAACCCGCGACCTTTGGTATTTGAGTCGAACGCTCTACCATTGAGCCACGGGCTCGTTGCTTTGTCGGTTGCGATCGGGAATATGATGATAGTGTGTGGCTCACCGATCTGCTTAAGGAACATTTATGTTCCGTTGTGCCCTGGAACTCAGACTAGAGTACTCACAGGCAGTCGCATAGCGACGTGTAGCATATGTTGATAATGTGGAACCGACAAAGACAAGGGGAGACCGGAATGGCCATTTCTGGCTTATTAGCCGTCATCAGCCAGTCATACCCAATCCCAAGTGTGGAACACCTGGGATTCGAACCCGCGACCTTTGGTATTTGAGTCGAACGCTCTACCATTGAGCCACGGGCTCGTTGCTTTGTCGGTTGCGATCGGGAATATGATGATAGTGTGTGGCTCACCGATCTGCTTAAGGAACATTTATGTTCCGTTGTGCCCTGGAACTCAGACTAGAGTACTCACAGGCAGTCGCATAGCGACGTGTAGCATATGTTGATAATGTGGAACCGACAAAGACAAGGGAGACCGGAATGGCCATTTCTGGCTTATTAGCCGTCATCAGCCAGTCATACCCAATCCCAAGTGTGGAACACCTGGGATTCGAACCCGCGACCTTTGGTATTTGGGTCGAACGCTCTACCATTGAGCCACGGGCTCGTTGCTTTGTCGGTTGCGATCGGGAATATGATGATAGTGTGTGGCTCACCGATCTGCTTAAGGAACATTTATGTTCCGTTGTGCCCTGGAACTCAGACTAGAGTACTCACAGGCAGTCGCATAGCGACGTGTAGCATATGTTGATAATGTGGAACCGACAAAGACAAGGGGAGACCGGAATGGCCATTTCTGGCTTATTAGCCGTCATCAGCCAGTCATACCCAATCCCAAGTGTGGAACACCTGGGATTCGAACCCGCGACCTTTGGTATTTGAGTCGAACGCTCTACCATTGAGCCACGGGCTCGTTGCTTTGTCGGTTGCGATCGGGAATATGATGATAGTGTGTGGCTCACCGATCTGCTTAAGGAACATTTATGTTCCGTTGTGCCCTGGAACTCAGACTAGAGTACTCACAGGCAGTCGCATAGCGACGTGTAGCATATGTTGATAATGTGGAACCGACAAAGACAAGGGGAGACCGGAATGGCCATTTCTGGCTTATTAGCCGTCATCAGCCAGTCATACCCAATCCCAAGTGTGGAACACCTGGGATTCGAACCCGCGACCTTTGGTATTTGAGTCGAACGCTCTACCATTGAGCCACGGGCTCGTTGCTTTGTCGGTTGCGATCGGGAATATGATGATAGTGTGTGGCTCACCGATCTGCTTAAGGAACATTTATGTTCCGTTGTGCCCTGGAACTCAGACTAGAGTACTCACAGGCAGTCGCATAGCGACGTGTAGCATATGTTGATAATGTGGAACCGACAAAGACAAGGGGAGACCGGAATGGCCATTTCTGGCTTATTAGCCGTCATCAGCCAGTCATACCCAATCCCAAGTGTGGAACACCTGGGATTCGAACCCGCGACCTTTGGTATTTGAGTCGAACGCTCTACCATTGAGCCACGGGCTCGTTGCTTTGTCGGTTGCGATCGGGAATATGATGATAGTGTGTGGCTCACCGATCTGCTTAAGGAACATTTATGTTCCGTTGTGCCCTGGAACTCAGACTAGAGTACTCACAGGCAGTCGCATAGCGACGTGTAGCATATGTTGATAATGTGGAACCGACAAAGACAAGGGGAGACCGGAATGGCCATTTCTGGCTTATTAGCCGTCATCAGCCAGTCATACCCAATCCCAAGTGTGGAACACCTGGGATTCGAACCCGCGACCTTTGGTATTTGAGTCGAACGCTCTACCATTGAGCCACGGGCTCGTTGCTTTGTCGGTTGCGATCGGGAATATGATGATAGTGTGTGGCTCACCGATCTGCTTAAGGAACATTTATGTTCCGTTGTGCCCTGGAACTCAGACTAGAGTACTCACAGGCAGTCGCATAGCGACGTGTAGCATATGTTGATAATGTGGAACCGACAAAGACAAGGGGAGACCGGAATGGCCATTTCTGGCTTATTAGCCGTCATCAGCCAGTCATACCCAATCCCAAGTGTGGAACACCTGGGATTCGAACCCGCGACCTTTGGTATTTGAGTCGAACGCTCTACCATTGAGCCACGGGCTCGTTGCTTTGTCGGTTGCGATCGGGAATATGATGATAGTGTGTGGCTCACCGATCTGCTTAAGGAACATTTATGTTCCGTTGTGCCCTGGAACTCAGACTAGAGTACTCACAGGCAGTCGCATAGCGACGTGTAGCATATGTTGATAATGTGGAACCGACAAAGACAAGGGAGACCGGAATGGCCATTTCTGGCTTATTAGCCGTCATCAGCCAGTCATACCCAATCCCAAGTGTGGAACACCTGGGATTCGAACCCGCGACCTTTGGTATTTGAGTCGAACGCTCTACCATTGAGCCACGGGCTCGTTGCTTTGTCGGTTGCGATCGGGAATATGATGATAGTGTGTGGCTCACCGATCTGCTTAAGGAACATTTATGTTCCGTTGTGCCCTGGAACTCAGACTAGAGTACTCACAGGCAGTCGCATAGCGACGTGTAGCATATGTTGAAATGGTGGAACCGACAAAGACAAGGGAGACCGGAATGGCCATTTCTGGCTTATTAGCCGTCATCAGCCAGTCATACCCAATCCCAAGTGTGGAACACCTGGGATTCGAACCCGCGACCTTTGGTATTTGAGTCGAACGCTCTACCATTGAGCCACGGGCTCGTTGCTTTGTCGGTTGCGATCGGGAATATGATGATAGTGTGTGGCTCACCGATCTGCTTAAGGAACATTTATGTTCCGTTGTGCCCTGGAACTCAGACTAGAGTACTCACAGGCAGTCGCATAGCGACGTGTAGCATATGTTGATAAGGTGGAACCGACAAAGACAAGGGAGACCGGAATGGCCATTTCTGGCTTATTTGCCGTCATCAGCCAGTCATACCCAATCCCAAGTGTGGAACACCTGGGATTCGAACCCGCGACCTTTGGTATTTGAGTCGAACGCTCTACCATTGAGCCACGGGCTCGTTGCTTTGTCGGTTGCGATCGGGAATATGATGATAGTGTGTGGCTCACCGATCTGCTTAAGGAACATTTATGTTCCGTTGTGCCCTGGAACTCAGACTAGAGTACTCACAGGCAGTCGCATAGCGAGGTGTAGCATATGTTGATAAGGTGGAACCGACAAAGACAAGGGAGACCGGAATGGCCATTTCTGGCTTTTTAGCCGTCATCAGCCAGTAATACCCAATCCCAAGTGTGGAACACCTGGGATTCGAACCCGCGACCTTTGGTATTTGAGTCGAACGCTCTACCATTGAGCCACGGGCTTCATAGAACGCAGCAGACAACCGAAGCAAGTTATAAGACCAGTGATAGAACCACCGAAAGTGTGGCGGGCAATACCATATGTCGAGAACGTATCTGAAGCTGTTGCTCGTCTCTTACAACCACTGGGGATAGGCGTCGCCCACAAACCTGAGGCGACGATAAGACATCTGGTTATGAGACTTAAGGCCCCCCTGTCACGCGGCGAAACGGCGAACGTCGTCTATCGTGTTCAGTGCGGTTCCTGTGAGGCGAACTATGTCGGAGAGACTGGTAAGCGACTACAGACCCGCATGAGTGAGCACGCGAGGGCCGTAAGAAGGATGGATCAGCTCTCGTTGGTGGCGGAACACTGTGCAGCCTCTGGACACACTTTTTCTTTCCAGGACGCCGAAATCCTAGGCCGAGGTATCGACCAAACAGACAGAGAAACGCTCGAAGCCTGGCACACCGTACCTTCTTCCATTAACCGTTGTACGATTCTCCCGGCGGCCTACCAGGCCTTACGAGTGCGGCTCAATCAACAGAATCGCAGGCAAGAAGTCACACTGTTGGCGGTCGCAAGCAACCGCATAACGAGCCAGAACACATGCCTGAGTGAACCTAGGCCACGCACCAACACATTCGAGGGGATAACAGCGGAGAACGCAAACCAGCAAGACCTCCGGCCAGGCATGAACGTGGACGCAGGTGAACTTAGTTTGCGCACGAAAATCGATGATGAGCGTCTCCAACCCGATAGGAACGGAGACACCGGCAATGACTCAGCAACCACCGATGAGCCGTGCACGGACAGATTCAAACGAGGGACGAGAAACAGACATGCGGGTCCGGTACACCAAACGCGGGCAATGCAGACGAGGTCAATGACACTTGCCATCCCGACACAGCCCCCAGGCGAGGCGAGGGAGAATAAAAATCAATGATCAGCAGGACAGCAACTAACACCCCCACCCCCCTGCAGTGCATCCTGCACGAATAGCTGTAGAGTCAGCATGTTCAGAACCCATAAATACTGTGAGGCGCCGTACTGAACCTACCTCCGACGATGGAATCTTGTTTGATTTTGTAACGTCAGGATATTAAACCTATTGTTCCCGTGATCGCCTCTTCTTCTGATATATATATAGGGCGCATAACATTACAAAGCAAATTTTTTATAAATGTCATACTTTATAAGCAGGCATCCTAAAGTGACCGATGTACTTTGAGATTATCTTGCAAGATCTTGCAACCATGGATAGAAAATCTTCTTTACTGTATATTGTGATGAAAAGCTCATTGGATTACTCAGGGTTCACTGACTACACTACGGAGTCACTGATACTCGAAGATGGATCCCTTGCTAGAAGAGACGTTGTAGGCTGTAGTGATTGTATTTTGCCTAGTTTCCTAGTTGAATTGATAAAGCTCTGACCTTCTATTCTCCAGCCGGATTGGTGAAGGTCACGGTACTTGCAATATTAAGTGCTTAAAGTTCTGCAACCGGTTATGCGTTTGGTGACCCTTCTTATAAGCCTGTTCAACCAGCGCTGCCACCAAACGACACATTTCCATACTATTTAGTCGACATCATCGTACCACCGGTTAAATCACGGCATCTAAAATTCGATGTGAAATTCGGCTGGAGTCGCGAATGAAAATTCCGCTTTATTTCGAGTAGTTGGTTAAAGATTAATCGTGGACCCTCAACAGAACTGGCAGACTTTAGCCTCAAATGCACATTGGGGCCAAAGTATGCCTAGGGCTCATGAAATATTCTAACTAGATATGACATTCGCTGGGCATTTTATGCGCAGACTTAACCTTAAACTATTAGCCGATGAGTTTAACTCCCAAAAAATTGTATCAGTTAAGGAACGATTTACTGACTGAAAACAATAGTTTTGTACTCTTTCTGAAAACTCATTTAACATTGTTTTTAACAAATGCATTTTTTACGATTGGTGATTTAATGCTAACCACCTTAAGTGGAAACAAGTTGATCCCATGTTCCACTTCCACTTGATGCTGCTGTTCAACAATTACTTTTAATGGAAGACAGCTGCGAAGCAGCCAGTATTGAAACTTGTTTTTATTCTCACGAAAATTTTCGATTTTCCGATTTTTCCGATTTTTCAGAGAGGACGAAAAATGCCGGGTTCAGGTGCTAATCACAAGCAGCAAATAAAAAAATTCACGTTGCAAAGGTCAACTCTTGCTCTTCTTAGCTACAAAAAGAGGCAGAGCGACAAGAAATTATACAATTTTGTGCCCTGCAAGTTTCCATGCTTTTTTAGTGACATGGGTAGTGAACATCACCATCTCTTTAGGGGCCATTCTTACCGAAACCTATACACCTGCATATTTTTATGCCTCATTGTGCGAAATGCTCAAATACCCTTGAAAAATTCAATTAAACATTTTTACATCTGCTCATACAGGGATTTCTTTTCCGTTCATTTTTAGAGTGCTCGTGGAGGTAACCAGTCAAAACAACGAAGATGTCAAATTCACTCAAGACGACTACAAGTTCTTCACTGTCACCTACAGTCCGGTGGGTAGTATTGTCGGCAAGGTTACAATTCTCAATGCCCCACAGAACAGCGATCCAGAGGGTCTTGGACGGTGTGGTTACTCTATTCGTTCGGGCGATATGGTCCCCTTCACCATCGACTCGCAGGGTAGGCTGCACTGCTGATCACACGTTTTTCAACTTTTTGCAATGTTAGACTAGAAATTAAAGCCTGCTCGCCTGATTTGTTGTCGTACGCATGCCTTTCCCCTAAACCATTTGCTGAGTGCTAACCTGCAAAACGTTCATGTGCCGTTTATGTCTTTGCAGGCGTTCTTCGCGTGAGCAGAGTTTTGACATCCAGTTCACCGAGAGCCTTCCGCTTCCAAGTCCAGTTTACTGACTGTCTGGCTAGAACACAGATGAGTAAATACACGACAGTCGAAGTGGAATTAATTCAAACCAGCTGCCAGTCCAAGTGGGAAGGTAAGACTTACGCTTTGCATTATAGCGGTGATTTGTCTAGCCTCACAGTCAGATAGATAGATTGGACTCCTTTCTGGTTACTTTTCGGCACCTTTGAATACACAAATCAGCCTGACTTTAGTTCATTCAAGAAAACAACATGAAGTACCGCTTTCGGATGCAACTACACGTTCATATCCGCAAGAAAACTGTAGTGGACGTGTTATGGTGATAAACTAACAAACCGATTAGTCTTCAGCATATCGCTCGATAAATAAATTTACCTACTAAAGTTGTAGAGTAGTTTTGTATCTTGGGAATTTTATGTTTTTTCTATTGCTGTAAAAATTTTCTTCCCGATGATCACACACCTCCTCCTCCGTTTCTACGCCAAAACGACGCAAATGAAAGGTTGCATTTATGCGATAAGTCAGCTTAATTTTTTCTTCCTTCCGTTCCGCCAGGTCTTCCACAAAAAATTGACGTGAATCCAAACCGACAACGACCCGAACGCCTGCTCTGGCCGCCTACCTTCTCGCTGCACACTTGTGGGGAGGGTTGCGTAAATCCCACGATTCAGGCCGAGCTCAGCCTTCACTCTACCAGACCGGATCTGCCCCTGGTCACGGCCACCACCCCCAGCTGCCAGCACGACCCGGAGAGTTTGAATCAGCAGCGAAAACTCTGTGGTAGGTTTTTGGGCGCAAAACGATGTCAACTGTCGGGCTACTGCTCCAGGTGCGCTTGTGTTCGCATGCTGTGGGGGAGGGAGGGAGCTGGCTGCGGAGTGTGAGAGATACCACTGCTGCAAGTAATGCAACAGAGGGTTCCATCAAACTCTCAGCCCTGCTACATTCTTAAAAGTGTCGTAACCTGGGCAGGTGGGGCAGTCATCCATCTATTTTGACGGCAGGATGGCGCACAGGCGCCTTCGCGTTGCTTTACAGCTCCATTCTAGAACCAGCGCCGGCAGTAGGATAACAGCCGAAAATCAATACTCCGTGGTGAGCCCGTAATTCAGTTATTAGAGAGTTTGTCGTCCGAGGTTCATATTGCCAATCCCCCTGCTTGTATTTGGTGTAGAGCCAGGAACGATAATTCTTGTCTGCTCATAAATTTTTTGTAGACCATCTAAAAAATTACTGACAAACTTTTAGTTAATCGTGATAATTCATGGCTGATCCGCGCAAGTCATTTCACTGCAATAATTGCGCATTTTCTATGTATTGACTATCGGAAACCTACATAATTTCAATGCGGTTTCTTCTTCACGTATTACTGTAGAGTTAATTAGCAATCTAACGTTTCCAATGGCGCTCTATATTACAACTTCTGTCTTAATTTTGAAGCATTTTTTCCGGGTATGAATTTGAAACAGGCGTATACAACAGGATTTATTGGTACCAAAATATTTCTTGACAATTTAACCCGTCTTTGCATAACACAGATAACGAATGAAAGTAGACAGCAGTTTGAATTTACAGAAAATCAATACATAACAGAAAGGGTCAGGGGTCAACGTAAAGAATAATCAGGTCAACGCGTTAGCTTAAAACTTCAGAGGAAATAAAATAAAATAACACAGCTCACAGCCATCAAAAAATCAAAAGTTTTATGCTAACACGTTGACGCGATTATTCTTTACGTTGGCCTCTGACCTTTGTGGTTATGTATTGATTTTCTGTTAATTGAAATTGCTGTCTACTCTTTTTGTTATCTGTGTTATGCAAAAACGGGTTAAGTCGTCAAAAAAATTGTTGTTATAAATAAATCCTGCTGTCTACGCCTGTTTTACGTTCAGTTTTGAATACTGATCTACATTTAAATAGTAATTTTTCTGCGATTATATACTATTGAGTTGCTGCCATTAGCGTTACGGATTTGACTAAAGTAGTTGGAATCGGCGTACGGCCTCTGCAAATGAAACTTGCTCATGACTCCGGAAAATTGGGCCCTAATCCCCATTTTTCACGTCTTAATGTTCCAATTTTATTGCATAATTTCTTACCGTAAAAAGCCCGCTGATGTAACTATACACTATATAATCTAATAACCCTCAGGCGTATGCCCGAAATATTAAAGTGTAATTTTTATCAAATGAATTCAGATAAAAATATTGGTTCCTGGACCGAGGATTGTTAAGAACCACTTTATAAAAGGGTATTTGTATTGATTTTGTATCCAAAACTGCAAGTCCAACTTCTTTTGTCGAATTTTTTGGAGAAATCTTCGTATCTCTCTTATATTTATTATTGTGACTTGGTAAAGATGCATGTTTTGTCTACTGAAAAGTGACTTCGGTGATCGAACCGGAGCGTAGTAACTTCCGTAGGTGTGTCCTGGTGCTATACGTGCGTTTAACAGTTTAGGTCGCCCTCTCAAATAAACTCTGCAATCGTAGAATACTCTCGCGTTTCAAGACATGTTTTAAAGTCGATAAGTAAACCCTGCAGAGCAAATAAACTGCAAACCCTTGGGCTTGGGCATGTACAGGCGACCTTTTGTAACTGTCAGGTTCAGCCATTAGACATATCCCAAAAAACCCCATATTGGGTTCTTGGTCAGAATCCTGCATCGCGTTTTGGCCTAAATATCATGAAGGTCAACCTGAAGCCCTACTAAGTCATTTTAGTAATAATTTTATCCAGATGTAGGGTATTTTCTAGCTGGCACGCATCTTCATGTGAAGAAGAGCAAGCTTGCTTACGCGTACTCGCATTTGCCTTACAACCAGTCCTAGGAAATTTTGTCGCCAAGTTCTTCCCCTTCACGGATTTGGTAGATGTCTCAAACCTCTCGAAAGCATGCCTTTTGGCTCCGCCCTGTATCGACGGGATTTCCCAGGCTCCTTTCCTATCACCTAAACCTGCCACAACTGTGTTGATTTTTCAACGCGGACTGATTGATCCCCCCCTTCCCCGCTGCTGTGTTATTTTTTCTTGCTACTTCAGACGTTAATCCTGACACCATCGTCAATCTCCTGCCCTCCACGAACACCAGCCTGGACATGCAGCTTATTCCACCGAGCATCGGGGCGCCGCCTGAGGTCCTGGCCGTCTCATCAGCCCTGCGTTTCGACGCCAGTGCGCATACGGTTTGGAGAGTTGATGCTGAACAGTTGCGTCTGGCTGCCAGAGCTCACCAGCTTCGCCTCACTGGTGATTCCTTCCTTCCCCCCGTGGAGGATATTCTGCCAAGTAACCTATTTGAACGTGACTTTACGTTCTCATTCTGGCTGCGTCGGAGGCGACAGCAACGCCAGGGGATGAGGTCTAGCATGGAGACTACGGATCCCGACGAATACGAGACCGTTCTTTGCAGTCAAGAGGACAGCGGTGGGTTCCCGTTTTAACCCTAAATGCACAGTAAGCTCTTCGGGTTCGTTTGTCCACTTAAGCCAGCCAGTGTGCGAGATTTGAAATCGGATGCAGTTGGTTGTTGGATCAAATACGCCTGCTGATCGATCCACATACGAGATAAATAAATATCATACTTACGTTCAATCGGCTTTCGTTGC
This sequence comes from Schistocephalus solidus, assembly GCA_017591395.1. NCBI lineage: Eukaryota > Metazoa > Platyhelminthes > Cestoda > Diphyllobothriidea > Diphyllobothriidae > Schistocephalus > Schistocephalus solidus. The sequence continues at coordinate 36,992 of WEDG01005251.1, forward strand.
TCAGACCTTTTCTCAGGAGGAAATAAGGACGCTTCGATGGTAAGTAGGTGATCACCGATCGTTAACAGGACTCACTCGTTCCGTCGTGCCTTGGGGCTCACTCTCCAGCCCCGCCAGCAGCCAGAGGGTGGCTAAGTAGATAGGCAGAATAACATAGCTGATAAAGACAAGGGAGACTGGAATAGCCATTTCTGGCTTATTAGCCGTCATCATCCAGCCACTCCCAATCCCAGGCGCTGCGGTACCCACTGCTCACAGAAAAGTTTTACTCTCTTGTGCATCTCGAAATTTTCAGAAGAAGGTAATAATTCTTCCAGTTGTCTCCCCTTAATTCCTGATGGGGATTCTATAAAACATTTCCACATATATACAATTAGAAGATGACATAATTGGCTGCATAATGAGTATAGAAATCATCATTCTTATTCATTCTTTATACAAAATTGTATGCATTGAAAATCACAGTAAACCTCATTTTACTTAATAAATGCCTGAAATAACTTAAGAGTATGCTACATGTTAATCAGTATTATTACTCCAGTTACAAATGTTTATTGAATCAGAACATGTTTCTGAATAATGGTCAATATTACATGAGATAGGCCAGCTACGGCGTGTAATAAAAACTTCCTCAAAATTTTCCCCACCAAATGTGTTGTTTTTTATTAACACGCCGAAACTCCAGAGAGCCCTTAATTTATTTCATCAAATTTGATCATCAAGAGATAATTATACCGCCGTTTTTTTCGTGTAATGTCCCAAATCCAAGGTCTAAGTAGCCGCTCCAATTAATTTTGTACCTTTTAAGTTATAACTGATGATCGACCTCCATCGTTGAGGCTGCTTGCTTTCTACTGAGCCTTTGACCACATAAGCAGGCGGACCGAAATTCTTTTAGTCTCTGGACACCATTTTGATTAAAGAAAGTCAAAAATTATTAGTTTACCTTTGCGAACAGGCACGTATCAATATATTCGTTTCACAGGCCCTCTGTTAAGCATTTAAAATTAAAAAAATATTTTGTACTCATATGCTCAAGGCTCCTTTCGTACCCCGGTCGTCACGCAGTCCATCCAAGATAAATACTCAAATGCAAGAAACAGAACTCGTCAGAAATATGCACCTTTTCCACCGGATCACCAGGGTTTTACGCACTTTCATTTTTTGACACGATAATAGAAATATGTCTGCTGCGGCTGTGCTCAACTAACGGCTGCCCTCCTCCTCTCTCCGGCCACCTCCTGAGGCAGATTTATGCTTGTCCTCTTCTTGCATCTACCTTCTTACGGACACGATTGGTTTTGCATCTGGTTCTCACAAAAGATCGCGCATTGTCGCGCGGGAGGGCGGCGTCCGACGCAGTGATACCAGTCCTGCAATAAAACTATATGAAAAAATAAGTTAAAGTTTACCACGCGTGTGCACTCTCTCTCTCTCTCTCGTTCTCTTTCCCCAAGCCTCCACACTCCATCCTCCCACCTCCCCCTCTCATGGCTAAAGTTAACTCAGAGGAGCGATTGCAGTGACAGCGGTGATGCGCACCTGTCGTCCCTGCCAGGATGTAGCTACGCCTATTTACGCAACGGAGTGCAAACAGAGTGGGCGTGTTGCTACAGCAGGCTTAGGACGTACTCAATGAACCTGAAGGCAACTGAGCAGTGGCCTTGAAACTGTCCGAGGGGGTGCAGCTGTTGATTTGAATTACTTCGGAAATGACTGACTGGGCGTTACCTAGTCGGATACGCTCTTTACTGGGGACCTTATTGGTGTGAACGGCTGCAGGAAACCGGATAATAGGTTGGTAAGCTCATGTTTCATCTCAGACAAAAACTGGGTTAGCACGGGACCTTGAGTCTGATTAATGTTTTTAAGTTGACAGTCGCATATTAAATTATTGCCACGATGCTCATCGGTGGAGCATTTTTTACAATTGACAGGATTTTTCTGCAAGGTATCGCGCTTCAAAAACTGAATATCCCCCTGACCTGGGGAAAACCTGCATAATACTTGACACACAGATTGACCAGGTTTAGAGATTTCTAAAACAAGAGGCTGACAATTTTCGTATCATTGGAAAAATTTGCTGCCTTATGTGGTGACCTGGTGGCTCTTCGCTCCATTTAACAGTAAAATACAGTCTCACCACAAGAGTAGATGGAATTTCGATGCACCCGCCTAGGAAACAGCGGTGGAAAAGCACTTGCGCAGTGGCGGAATATCCTACGAGTATTCTAGGGCTTTAAACGACCTTCTTTTCGGGACTGCATTCCTTCGCCTATTTTCCATTCACAGACGGAGAGGCGGAACATGAAACGAATCAATATAGGTTTAGATTTATCGGAAATCAGTTGGATTAGTGGGCGCATAGGGCGTTTCGTCAAAATGGCATTCTTTGCCTTGGCAACACAAAGGTTCTAACAATACTCTGGCCAGAGAAGTAGCGAGTCTTCGGCAGCTCATAGATGTGAATAAATAAGTTGCCTCCCGACGTTCTATAGGCTCGCATGCGTTAGCTGACAGTTATGGTTCGTGAGGTTCGTGGGATTCAAGTATTTTTAGACGTTTTAATTCACACAAAATATAAGTATGTCTACTTGGGCTGAAATTCATTAACTTTAGCGGACTGACCACGTCAAATGTAAGTTCGGCCAACTGGCATTTATTACCATATAAAGCTTAATCAATCCATCTGACTGCCAAGACAGATAGTAGCTAAAAGCATAGCCGTGTATCTCGCCGGTGTTCCTGCTGCTGCGTGACGCCACTACCGGGGTTCTATCTCATTGCTGGGTCCTCCATATTTCGCACTGTACCCACGAATATTTTTGATTGTGAGTTTACACCGAGCTCACGCAATATGGCAAAAGTGATATATTCCAGAAGAGACGTGGAGAACGCTAGGCCTACTCGCCGATGAGCAGAAACCTTTGGAGAGAAACACCGAATCGGCGAAAAACCTGTCTGAGCCTTTAACTAGTTCCTGTGCTGAAAATATGGTAAATGAGTCAATATTTTAGCTAGTGTATGTATTACGATGGACTTATCGAATTATTTAGTTTTATATTCTGCAGTCTACAAGAAAAAAGCATGGTCTGGTTAACGACTAGCCAGAGGTAATAACTACTACCTTAATTAGGATTTATCCTTCTCACAGCACTTTATGAACACTAAGAAATATTTCACAGGCCTAAATATGCTGAATATTTGAAGCCTTCCACACTGTACTTCTTTCTGACACAGTAAAAGCCACAGTGCTATTATCTGTTTTGCCTATTTCGAACCTTCTGTGTCACATTCAAAAAAAAGATGAGCTGGCCAGACCTCCACATTCAATGAAATGGTTCTGTGAAAAAGGCAAGTCTCCCAAGAAGAAGGATTAGAAAAAAACTAAACTCCCTGCCGCTTCAATCAAATAAATTGACAAGGCAATGCTAATTGAAAGAAAAATGAGATTTGTTAAAAATTTAAGAAGGTCAAAGGGACCTTCTCGCGTTTACTTTTTGTTTACTGGGAGTGGAGGCAACCAAGCGTATCCATATTCTGAGTGGCAATTTTGCGCTGATGTATAGCGATATCTAATTTCATTAGATTTTATGCACTAAAAATAAACCATAACGTTAATCCGATCGAGCCACAGCGGCATTTCCGCTGAGAGAGAGAGAGATAGAGAACCTGGTGCTAATTCTACTGAACCTGGAGAAGACATCTGATAAGTTTAATTCTTGCTTCATTTCACAATAAACTGAATTATGCTCTCGAAACCCAGCTTTAGTGATGGGTAATTCGAATAATCCATGACTGGGGATCTTCATTGCCTTCAAAAACTAAGTAGCACATCCTCCAGGGGCCGACCGTTCTTTTTGGAGCATGCTTTCTTCCTCTGTATTTTGGCCAAAAGACTATTTTCGAAAATTTCCGAAAATTTGCTTGTAGATGAACGAGAACAGTAAGATGGAATTTTAGTGTGGTGGGTGAAAATAGCAATGAAAGAGCACAAAAGTTAGTTTAAGAACACGGCTACCGGAAAGTAGTATTTAACTTTATCCAAAGGTATCTAAATAATTTAAAGTTTTGTAACTGGAAAAGTTGGATCGAAATTTTTCACTCACTGCTATCAATCGCGGGCTGCAAAACTATCTGAAAAGCAGAATTGTAGGTGGATCCGTCGTGTTAAGTCCTATAGCAACTCCCAGAAGAACTTAATTTCCTTCGTGATATATATTGAACTGCTGTCTCCAGTCTTGTTGAGTCTCAACCTTCTTCTGTTCGGTTGCAACTGTTCAGAACTGCAGAGCACGGCGACGTCGTGCGGCGTTGAAGGCAACCACAGATATTTGCTGTAGATTCTGCTGTAGATTCTGCCGGTTCACTGCTTTCTTAATCTCAAATATTCCTTACGCTGACATCAAGCGTTTTCTCGACACGATAATAAGGTCGCTGGTGGCGTACATGTTCCGATTTCTAAAGCTGTTTTCAAATAACCACCAGACATGGCCTACGTCATGCGCACCCACAATGATTCGACCATCGCAAACTTCGAGTTTCACCATTTTCCCACAAGGCACACCTAATCTCAACTCGTTTCTATAAGTTTACACAGTGGAACAGACCGACACTGCATATGACTCACACTCTACTGACACTGCAGTCCCAGAAAGAGACCAAATCAAGATGACTGGGGCTGGGCGTGAGCGCAGTGTCAGGCAAAGTGAAAAAGCCCGTCTACGTGTGCCACACACGAACTGGCCGCTAAATCCACAATTACTAGGCCTCAGAGTGGTGTGTCAGTTCACATACAGATAAGAGTGCCACAAGGGCTATATTAATAAAATATTATCTGCAGTAGGACATTCGTTTCAAGGGGGACATCAGTTGACTACATTTTAAACCTTGAAATTTTAAAAGACAATTTAGCAAGCATACGTGAGCTTTCAATAAATTCTCGTCAGGCCTTCACATATATATAACTGCGTAACTAAGTTAAATATGCGAGTAAGTAGAACAAATTGTACATGACCTCCGTACGATTTGGACAGTTTATATTGAATTATTGGTAGGTAATGACCGTATGCAGTTGAATAAGAGATCGCTATATTTTATGACGTTATTAAATTCTGCTTATTTTGTCTTCATAACGTTTTCATGAAATCAGGTGTAGTTGGGTGAGAGGAAAGACTTTGTTATATGCTGCGCAAGTTTACTATCCCTGAAATCTACATCAAGCACGAGTCTCCGTCTCAACTCCCATCTCGTTTTGGAGCCCATAAAAGACATAATCGGTAACAATGGTTCAACATTCGGATGCCTGCTGCTGTGCGGCAAGCTATTCACAGAGAATATGACAGTACGTACTCATGCATAATCAGTTTGCCGGAGTAAATCTTAAAATTTTTTCAATTCCCTCTGTACTGCTGAGAGAAGAGTAGACTTTGACCAAATACTAATGCTTTTCGTCTCCATACTAATTTACAACTAGTAGAAGAGAGTTTTGTTATGTAAAGTGGGTAGAATGGCATATTTAATTCTCTGGGAAATATTCCCTTGAAAACGGCAGACAAGCAGCTTATAGGCTATCTTTTCTATCACATAATGTGCGATGCATATGAACCGTTAACTCGCAGCTACTTCGGTAGGCCATGAGCAGAAAAGAAGTTTGCCAAAAGTCTTCAATGACAAGCATGCTATTTCCCTCCGCATTTCTCGCGAAATTCGTGGAAGGCATTTGATTTTTTTAAACCAAAGCCCTGAAAAATTACTTTATGCTGTTTTCTAACCTTGTTGACTTTTCACGCATCCCGGTGTCTTTGTAAAAACTGCCAAACTGTCAAGTTAACTTCAATCTGACGAAACGGAGCATGGAAAACAATTTTTACCGATTGCATTATGTAACCCAGTAAATCCATGAAAAGAATAATACAACGAGAATTTGTCTGAGTAATCAGACCCTCCCGTAAATTCAAGGTCCAAACGGCCTGCATATATTCATTTCAGAGTCTTCTTCCATTTACCTAATAGCAAAATTGATAACTTCAACAGGAGCCTGCATATTGTTACTCAGGGCACAAGTACTTCATGAAAATATGACGGAAAGTAGGCATATTTGCGTTGAACATTGATAGAGTTAGCCTCCGCAGCATTTGAGTATGGTTCAACCTTGAAAGATGTAATTTCCCAAAATAACCCTAGGCTTCAAGTATCAGACGTTTTATTGCGATCGGTCCCCTTTGGTGCAGTGATGACGCGACGGCCATCCTAACTGACTCGAGTGCCGTGTGGTTGCCATGTGCTCCTCCACGGTAGTTGACTCGTGAAAGGAGGTAGGGGGACTATGAATGGCTGCCAATCTCCACTGGAAGTTACCTGTCATACTAACTTGATTTAGTGCTACCTTTTGCGTCCACACTTGGCTCGTCCTCTTTCCTGCCATTACACTGATTGAGTTGCGACATCTGGCCCCAGTAAGGAGAATGATAGACGCGGCCGTCGTTTAACAGAGCTTCAGAGGCCCATGGACTATGTCCCCATTTCCTCCAGCGTCTTGAAACGATAAGTTGAGTTAAACTCTCAGGTGTACTGACACACCTAGGTGCGGGTTCCGGCCGCTCCAGCGACCTGAGCTCTCTCCTTTCTTCGGTCTTCTTGACGTGATCATGACACTGGGTGAAGGTGGGGGAGGAGAGAGTGCGATAGCTGCGATGCAAGTCTACCACTACTGTAATCTAGTAACCGTCCGTACGCCAGCATGCTATGGAGCACACGGAGGACCTCGTTGGAATCGACAACCGAACTGTCACTCTTAAGCCAAAGTAGACCGGGTTCAACCTCTCCAGCATCCTGTCCTGCGTGCCAAAAATCACCTGCCTGTCTGTTTGGCCTGTGCATAAGTTAACCAGACCAGCATGACAATGTGCGGTGTCTTGCCTAGTAGCAGTACGGCTATTTGCTCTTTCACACAAAACCACCTGGGGCCATTGTAGTACAATTTAAAATTGGAACTTCAGTGTCCTGCTTAGAGTTCGGGGATGAAATGTCGACATGGTTGTTTTAGATGAAACTCGCTAGGGCATTAAATGTCGCTCGGATGAAACCCCCATCTCTAGCTACGTGTGTCTAGCTACTGAATGTGCTGTGTGAAAAACTAGAGAGCGAGTCGGTGATTATGAATGCATGCTAGATGTGCATTGTGAACTTGTCTGAGTGCATCCGTACCGTTGTTGTCATCGCTGACGTAACCCCATTGAAAGACGGTTTTTGAGCACCGTGTGGACTTAACTAAGTATATTTTTGGAGACCTTCCGTCGTTGTGCCGACGAGCAAAGTTCAAAAGAATACTTGCTTAGTTATTGTGATTTTGAAGTTGAGAGTTCCGAAGAAGAAAAGTAAACGTTGAGGCTGCGGTTTTTCGGAACGTATAAAGCGAGCACGAAAGGAAAATTTATTGTGAACTCTTTAATGAATCCGTATTATTAAGCTCTTCCACAGATTTCAGTCGCCTGCTGTGAAACCGTTCATCTTTTATGCAGGAAATAAATAAATTACACTATTTTTAAATCAGTTGGAGCTGAATTACTTCAGTCAAATGGAACAACGCTATATGTGGGTCAAAGCAAAGTATCGCCGGCGAACATCAATATTCAAAAAAGTATTGGCTCAAAGCAGCTAGGGGTACAATACGCAAGTATTATTATGAGATTCCGGAAAAAAGTAAATTGGGCTTAAAGATCTGCACTTTCACTATTTGGCCGACTTGTCATCGCTGTAGGTTAGAAAATGCCTCAAAATCGTAACTTTGGCAATAAAAAATCTATCCTCACTTCAATTTTAAAATGTTGAATACGCATATATTACCGTTATTCAATTTTTCGGGGTTTTGAAAATTCTAATGGAAACGGTTTCAAAATATATGCTCTTGAACCTTTTCCTTCATCGTACACTCAAAAATGCAATTTGTTTAGTCGATCTTGATTTCCTAACGATCTAATATAGCTGGAAAATAATGCCCAAACTGTTGGGGAGTCTACATTTTTATCGTTAGTCTATTTTATGGTGAGCTTCTACTCCTCCTGTACAGGAATCTAGTTGGATATGCATGTAGTCTCCTAACGAACGATACTGAATGGCTGTTTGGTAGGGCAGGACATCTTTATAGCTGAAGAAAGGCCGATAAGGCATTAGATAACCAAGTTGAGCGGAATTTTTGTGGCAGACTTCATCAAGGGCAGGTTTACGTCATCTTTTATCGTCTGACTATGTTCTGTTTCCGTTCTCCCCGCTTAAGACAGGAAAGCGAATTGCGAGGCACTCTGGACCATTCATATTTAATGTGCCTTCATTTTTTGTTCACTGAATCCATGTAAATGCATTGGTTTTGCGTTTAAATGAGGCGGTATCTACATAGCAGACAACCCGCCGCATAAAACGCTACCGACCGATTCGCGCACGAGGCACTGCCTCTTACACCCAGCCTGGTTTGAGGTAGATGGTAGGTATCGTTGCCAATGGCGGTAGAGCTCTCAGTAGAGGAAACAAAGATACCGGAAGGAGGGATTTATTATGCATCGTCTCCTGAGCTGCTATCTCCGGCGGAAGTGGTCACAGGCGAGGCCAGTTCATGAGCTGATTGCGTTAAAAGTGATGGCAGCTGCTTTTATGAAACAGGTCCACGTATCGTTGCTTTAGTGTGTTTTGCTGTACACGAAGGGAGAGGTTAATGATACATCAGTCGAGAGGTGGCATGTTCGAGTAGCATAGGGGGAGGCCGCAACTATCTCGACGCCGAAGTCAACCGCGTGGCTTTAGGTCAGCGAGTCCGAAATAACTTGCTTTGAATGTGAATGAACTTGAGGCTTGAGGAAAGAGGGCAGACATCGTGATGTTCGCTGTCGGCAGCAATCTCCGAAAAAAATCAAGAATTGGGATTATTGTCAATAACTAATCTGCTATGCTCTGAACGCAGTTGATCAACTACTAGTTAAGAACCAAAAAAGCCTCCCAGTTACAGCTACTCTTAAAAGATGGCCATTGCAGAATTAGGTACAAGCTTTGGTGGTACCTGAAACACAGATACTGGTCTCTTTATATTTTCCATGCCTCACAATTTAAAGAATTGCATCCGACTAAAGGGGTGACATTTTGGTGGTCTTTTCATAGCTGCCGAACCAGTTATGTTTTATGTGAAATATTTACAGTGGGCAAGGTTAACCCACCTCTTGCTCCCCGAATGCACCCAATGACTTAAAAATCCGGTCTCTCTGCAGCCGTCATCGTTCGAGCTCTACTGATCGCCTTCAAGAACTGCTATCTTATGATGCAAATGTCTACCCGCGACACGAGGTCCAATCAGGCCGATAAAAAGGCCTTCCGCACCTTCTACTTCCCGCAGCTGCCGGAGAATGTGTGCGACCCCAACCGTTTCCTGGAGGACGAGCAGTGGCACCACTATGCCATCTCTGTTTCCATCGATTCCTCCTACGCTGAAGTTCAGACCAGCACCTTGCTGGTGGATGGGGAGGAGATTGGAACGCTTACGGAGCTCAATGAGACCATTACCTTTCAACGACCGACCCAAAAGCAGTTTTCGCAATTGTGAGTTCACAATTCGTCCTTACTGCTCACCCTATGAATGCTACTCCACTTTTGTGATGCTTAAAGCAAGCGCTGGTGTTCTTCATCGTGGTGTGTGTGTGTGTGTGTGTGTGCGAGTCATATTATTGCCGCACTTCAGGTCACCGAATTAGCACATCCGCATACAGTATGTGCGTTGAAATGAAGTATCTGGCCCCTACTAACTGCAGACGCAGATTTGTCCATTGAACTGACTAACCCCTACCAAGGGGATTATCGTCGCCAGTAAAAATGTCCACTATAAGCAAGATAAAATTCCAGTCCGAACAGTTTTCAGAACTCGTACTTACATCCCATTTGCGCTGTAAAACATTTAACGATACCGAGCTGTGACGTGTAAATTGGAGAGTTTGATTTTTTGGACAAAACTATCGGTTTAATTACTATGGTTGGCAAGATGGCAATATGTGACCCAACTCAGGAAACAAAGGATACGTCAGCAAGTAATATGGGAATGGTTTTCGGGGTTTTTGGGGTGCGCTAAATGAAGAAAATGAGACCGCCACCCTGATTCTAACCCTATTAATTGTTTTTGTTAGAGTTTGCAATAGTTGCCGGGTTAGCAGGGTGGGGCAGTAGTGTGTCGCCCCGACACCTGCACCTTGCGAGATCCGGTGGCTTTGCGTCACGCTGACCACTTTGCGTGATGTCATTCCCAGTTTACCTGACCCACTTTGTTACGGACGCTTGACGGATGCACGAATGAGGCCAGCTCTGCGCGATCCTTCAGTACCACAGGAAAACTAATGCTATTTCAAACTAATGGTGCGGTTTAATAGTCGACGCCAGGGAAGGGGCCATTTAACCGGATAATTTGGTCCTCCTATGGACAGTGAACTATAGTGGCTGACCCTATTAACCCGTCAACGAATGCTTGCCCTAACGAGCAAAATGAGTAGAGTAAGGGTTAGCTTTGCATATAACACAGTCACGTATTACACGCTGACGTATACTTTGTTCCTGAGTTGAGTAGAATATTGCGATATTGAAGAATATTTTATTCAGACGTTTGAAAGCTGATCCGAGGCTGCTATCATTTCACTCGCTCGTTTATGTTAATAGCATATTGTGAGGTACGTCCGCAAATTTTCAGATACCGATCGCGCATGCAAAATCAACTTGCATACACAGACCGATGACTTAAACAGTCATTTTACCATTAAAGCTTTGCCTTGAGTATATTAATTGCTGTTTACATTTTTAAGTGGGAAGTGAAAGAGCTAGAAGTCAGAAATCAGATCCAATCATTGTGGCACAGGTCGATTAGCATTGAAATACATGCCACGAAAGTGCAGTATGATCCCACGTGCATTAAGTAGTCATTGGGATTTTTCGACGTGTTTATGAATGCAAAAGGGTAACTAGACCATGTCGCAAATCCGGACTAATGCGAGCCAAAAGCAGTGTTGTGGTGATGTTTAGTTTAGCGGTTTTAAGTCATCCACGTGAACTGCATTTGAAAGCGTGGCTTCGTAAACGCAACATGTTATTTTCGCTACGTTTCGATTCTCTCTTACTGGGCTCACGCTTTTTGATGCTGTTTGAAGGATTTCCAGCATGTGGCATATTTCAGGAGCTCCCAAAATCTCTCAATGAGAACATAAGTAAATATATGTCGATTGTTTGTAGAGGAAATACACGTATTAACTAAATTTGAAATCGCAGGTTAAGCTATAGAAACTACAGATATCAGTACAAGTCATCGGGCAGAATTAGATGGTTTACTACGCGATTGCGTGTGAAATAAGCCTTGGAAATTAATGGATTTTTATGCGCTATAAGGACTGGGGTTTCATTTCCATGAGAATCATAAATCTACTTGTAGTCATAATGTTCGGTTTTTTTCCAAAGCCCAATTCATTACAGCTACTGCAAATATTTTCATTCAAGGGGCAGCAGTCTTCTTCATTTAAAGTCATTTACAGTGACTTTCTGTGGATATATGGTTAGGACGCTCGTTCCTAAGTGACCTTTGCGGTAGAGATTGACTGTGTGTCGTGTCTCATGCCTGTTAGCACATCTAACAAGGTTAGAAAATTAATGTGCATTAGAAAGAATGCCGGAAATCAAGTACTTTTGCAGAGTTGCAATGTCTTGCTTTCTGTTCAGCGCGCAATGCCTTTGACTGCAAATCTGTTTAAACGATAGGAATCTCCTTAAATTTTTAAAAATATTTTTACTGCGTTCGCTTATTCCATTACGCGCCTTTGTCACTTTAAGTCTTCTCCAGCAAACATAAACAGAAAAGGCGAGTTTCAAGAAGGATGGCAAAGGTATTATTATCAGGGTCCTTTGTCGAAGCGGTCACTAGATCGCGCATACTTCTACAAAAATCCGATGAGTTGATACATGCAACAAGAGCCGCAAACCTTTGTTTTTTACTTGCGATAATTTTAATCAGCTGCTGTAAGTCGCTGTATGAACGATATCCAGGGCAACAAACTGAAGGGTGCGAGGGTTATTTTGATTCAAGCGAGAATTAACTGCTGCCAGTATTTTAAGATCTTTACGAGAATACTTAAAGAGGTCTTATTAACATGAAATGGCGTTAGAGATGCAAGTTAAGTAGCTTTTACGTCTTAAAACGTGTTTTATTGTTATCAATTAATTTTGTTTTGCTTATGGGTGTGGGTGCCTTTTTCTAAACTGTATACGTTTTTTCTCCTATTGTCTGTTATTGAGAGGCAAGTGGTTTTTAGAAAACGTTTGCCGTCCACGCGCACCCCATCGTCGATGTGTCCCCAACATACCCGCTGTTCGTATATCCTTTGCAAAACCTGTAAACATATGAAACACTCGGGTTTCCCGTTATTGATTTTTGACTTGTTGCCGTTTTAATCAGCTGTTCAAAGTCGCTGTCTGAACGATGTTCATGGTGTAAACAGCTTATGAGTGTAGAGGTTGTTTTTGATTGAAGGAAGAACTAACTACTACCAGTTTTTTTGGATCCTTGTGAGGATAATTTAAGAGGTCCGGTTAGAATGGAGAGGGCTCACGAGCTTCATTTAAAATTTTTAAATATTTTAACTTTTTTGGTGTTCTTGACAAGTTTCGAGTGCTTTGAGTGTTGGTGCACATTTTACTAACCTGTATCCGATTTCAATGCTGTTTTCCAATATTGTGAGGCAGGTGATTCGTTAGAAAATTTCGAAGCTGAGCGTTTGCTATCGTTTTTTGCCTGATAATACCCACTGTTCTTATGTCTTTCGAAAAACCCGTACGAATATGAAACGTTCCGGTTTGATGTTAGATGGGATCGCATGCTATTGGTCAAACTGAAACATTAATGGAAACTCACTAGAGTAGATATTCCTTTATTTTGAGAGAAGTTTATATATTTTCAGAAAATGCCAGAACAATTAATGTCAGTTGACGGTTTGAACCAAAAGAGTAAAACATTTAAAATTAATTTAACTCAAGCTTTGCTATGAGAGAATAATGCTGGGATCAAGTTTTCAATTTTATCGTACATTTTTAAAGTTTCTTGCATTTATAATTTTGGGGCTGTGTTTTGAATGCGATTAAAGAAAATGAACAAACAGTGCTTTTCACAAAGCCTTTAAGGAAGTTACGCAATTTTCCAAAAAAATTACTGCTGAACAGTACCGGCATAGTGATTGAGTATCGGATGAAACCACTGTGACGCAACCAAAATGCTTATTACTGTAAAACGAAGGGTTTTTATTTCACATGTTACCATCACAGGTATTCGTTTATTGTGCTTTTGAGTTAGCTTGCAGCTCTTCTTATAGTTTAGTTTTGCAGTAACCCAAAACTAAGTAATATTCGTTATGATTTCAAGGATCATATCCTTTATTAATTTACTTTTTATTCATCTATTAGTATTTGACTCAGTTAATCTTCATATTATTGTTTTTTTTTGCCGCATTAGTATCTTTGAAGGAACAGAACCCGTGCTATCTATGAAAATCTTTCAGTTGGATTAAAAATACTTGTTTTGTCTAGCCATATTTTCTGTAGTTTTTTTAAAGTCTTTCTGTGTTGATTTATAAGTTACTTGAAAGGCGTCTTGGCAGCCCATAAAAAGCACATGGTGAGCCTTGGCACAGTTTTTGAAGGTCAAGTACTTCCTTTTCCGCATTGAATGCATGGGTAGTTGAAGTCAGACACGGTTGCAGTTTCACTCTATTTTCAAGGCCAGTTACTATGGGAGTTTATGTGACTTCACGTTTCTTGCCGTGTATTTGTGATTCGGTTGTCCTTTTGGACCTCCCGATTCAGGCCCCACATCTTCCATTTTCTAATTTGGATTCAGCTTACTTGAGTATTTTATTTATGTTAACTGAACGTGTATTTGCCTTTGAAATAGAAATAAAAAGGGCATAGAACGCAGCACTTTCCAGGGAAATCTCGGAAACGCATTTCAAGAAGTCTGAGTATTTCTATCTTTAAAGGAAGTTGTGCGTTCTTTCGTTGACCTTCGCATAAATTCTTACTTCCACTTAGTCATCCCAGTATAGAACATTTTCAACAGAGAGGGCTGCGGAAAATGTGGTTATTGCATTCCTTTTCTGTTTAATATAATAAGGTTACTGCCGTTTTTATTATCCGAACTAGTTTTCCCCGTTGGGGCGATCTGGTTATTTTTCAGGATGCGTCTCACCCCAGTAGGCTGTACGCTGGTCCACTTCTCTACCAGATACCAAATTTTAATAGTATTTCACCTTGCCAAAAGCCGACCTCGTCGGAAAAACCGCCTCCCTTCAACTTTCCTCGTGCTTTCGTTTGCGCTTTCTAGTTAAGCATATTGCTGCCTCTGAAGTCAGTGATTTTGAGACGGAAAAACCTACCAGAGAGTACCCTGTAGACTTTGCATGTGGTATCAAGCCTTGCATATAAATCACGACTGACTTGCAACCTCCCGAGGAGCTCATTACTGAGTCCAGGACTTAGTCGAGAATGTTCAACTGCCTCAAAAGGTATTCCGTGCACTCAGTGTACTACCTTTACACATTTTTTTCCCATTGAATGCATAATGTGACGGGATCAATCTCAAAGGTTTCCCGTTGATCTGCGGTTGAGTGGAGCAGGCATTGACACAACCCCGACATCTACCAGGCTTTCGTTTATGAAGGCAATTAATATGTGACTTTTAGTTTTCCCTTGACCGCTGCTCAGGACTCAACGTATTCACGACATATCAGATCACTATCCTAGTCAATTGGTTCCCGAAAATCATGATCATTTTTATTCCGATCGAAATATAAAACTCTTCGCCAAAATAATAGATTTTTTATTGGGAAAATGTTGTCATTGAAATCGGGACACTATTTCCGATAGATCAGTTTATTTCGCTTAGTACGCGCGCTTCTTCCAATCATGCAAATTGGCACATCCATCGAACTGAGATCGAACTGACCTAGACGTTCTATCTTCAATCGATCCACGTAAACTTTATTGAGCGCACATTGGCAGTCAGTCATTCAAGAAGCAAGGTTGACTACAAATCATGCTGGCTAGGAGGCAGTCATCAGGTGAATACGAGCTGAACCAGAGTGCATAAACGCGCATGTGAAACGCGCATGCATAATAAGCTAAGACTTTCAGAAAGCTGCCTGAACTTGAAGGCTCGTCACTGATTATTGTAAAAGGGGATCGTATCTGCCATCCAGTAATTCGCTTCCCGTTGAAGAAACGCAACTACAGAGAGTTCCTTAAAGGTAATAATTGGGAACTGGTGTTTTCACGAATTCAGAAAGGCCCGTTTTTAGGGCTTTTAGTGCCTTCTCCTCAAAGGCCATTACTTTTAAGGATGCGGGCTTGATGCTGGAGCGACTGCGATGACGCACGGTTAAGTCTATTCATGTGTTTCCCACTCCCGTTCTTAAGGCAAGCAAAATACCTTTAAAGGGTAGCAATTTGTTGCTCTGATAAGGTGCGGTGCATTAACTGGAACATCAGGAAATCTGCAGTGGCTACAGGTAGCAGACGGAATGACCCAGCTCCGATACCGAATGGTTCCCACAGTTGCGGAAAGGACGGACAGCCGAAATAGAGGAAGGAGATGCGATGGCCGGACGCATCAATTTTGTTTCTTTTTAAGGAATTTCGAGATGCAATCTGCGGCTGGTTGATGGGCGCTGGCAGCTCAGGACGTTGTAGCTGAGCAACCATAAAGGGGGGGGAGGAGGAGGAGTGGGCGCAGTGCACAGGCTTTCCGCCTGCTAGGAACTTCGCTCTGTGGTGTGAAATGAGACTTTCCTCGATAAGTAGCATGAAACCAAAAGTGTACTGCCCTCTCGCTCATTATCCAAAATCAGTCCAACACGAGGTACAAACGCACGGGATAGATCGCGAAACCCCTATTTCGACAGTGCTGCCTCGATTCGTCACTTTTATTAGACGGTATGGATTGTGTATGTGGCTCCCTAAACAGGACAGGGAAAAAATTAACACCCCGCCCGAATAACAAAGGTGACACTGTGCATAATTCAGGAAAGGCAAATATTCCCTGTCACAACCTTTACACTAGTCCCAACATAAACCCAAACCACAGTTTCAATCTTAACCTTATCCCTGCCCCAAATCTTCAACTTATGGTTTACACCAACCCCAACCTTCACCATAAACGAACCCTTACTCTAGCCATTAAATAAATCCTATATTACCTGGAATTTAGCATAAACACACCTGTAGTGTTCCTGTTCTCATGTTCTTTTGAGGGGGCCATCTAATTCGTACTTACCCATTATACTCCAAACTGAAATAGTATGGACGCTTGGTGGCGTGACTGGGACATACTTTCGAATTCGAGAGGTAGATCACTGAGTAGACTTATCCCGCCTCTCTTGCATGTACTCAATGGGATATCACTGGGATGCTTATTCCCGACAAGAAAGTGACTGAACTTTAGACAAAGTCTTAGTTTAATTTCCGTAAGGTAGAAATTATAGGAAATAAAGCCATAAATCTGAGCAACATTGGCCGTCGTTCTATCGGCATGAGGCCAATGATCTTATTTATATGGTGACTACACCAAATTGAGTTTCCAGGCTCGAGTCAGCAGACACGGACAAGGCTGACAAGTTAGTCAGAAATGACTATGAACCGTAGCACTTAATAATCGGGGGCAAGCCCGAAGCTCAAATGGTTGCTGCCTAATTTCGTCCGAGGGTATCTTCGTCGGAAATGATACTTTTGGCAGTCCGCTCATCATATTATCTTCCCTGGTCTGCAGTCTTTCAGTCGAAATTTGACTATCTATCACGAAACTGGTAAATTTGAAAGTATTCTTACCTTACTTATTCACTTGAGTGTAGTGTCCGCCATGAGGTTGCAGAAAAATAAATTGAGGCAACTTTATATGGCAAGTTACTGTGAATTTGTTTCTATTCATATGATACAAAATATAATCATAATAACGTTTATGTAGACGGGAGAGTCCCAATACTTGAAGTATCCAGGGCATAGAAGGAAATACATTGTTAAGAAATGTGAACTTTAATATGGGTTGAAATTATTCAGGGATCGCTTCTCGAAGTTATTATGAACAGCAATAAACAATGACTTTGGCGTGATAATGGGTGTTACAGTGCTCATGAAATACAATTTGGTATGGGTTTGGTTTCATGGGTTTGGCTGTATATCAGTCATATCGAAGGTCTGAAGGGGGTTGGGTAGTGGCAACTAGATTTAGCTTGCCATTGTTAATATAATGCTGTGCTAAAACCTGTGACTATGGCTGCGACCATGGAACTGCTTCGTCTTGTCTACAGAATTCATCAATTATCTCTCCGACTTCTGCTTGTTATCTGTTTCCCATGCTGGATTCTCGACAAAGATCGAAAATGCAGGCTAGGAAGGAGTGCGCTGTTGAGGGTTACCTTTCTTGCACGTTTTTAAACCACGCGTCCAGTGAAAACTGTTTCTATACTTCTGTCAAGGATGAGGGGGTTGAAACGTTTCTGTATTAGGTGTGTCAAATGTCCAGCCATATAGAGGAATCCTTTCACTCTGACTTGCTCTCGGGTCCAACTTTTCCCTTTATCTGTGATAAGCACAGCACTCACGCCAAAGAAACAGTTTCCTCGAGCAATGGAGAGAGGATGGGTGCCGATGGCATGTCCCTCTCACGGCGATCCAATCCCTTGAGGACCCAGATTCAATGACGTGAGAGGGACCAGTGTTCTTGTGACGCCTGAAGATATGAGCTTTGTTTCTAGCGGCCACTAGAAGACCATCGTCAGTCATCGTGCCTGTTTGCCACTGGGAGACGACGTATACGAGGATAGACAGTGTTATACTACAGCCAGGCTCGTGACAACATATTTTCTGGGGATGGAACTGGTTAGGATCGCGTTCAAATAACGGAATCACACATTTCTTTGGTGCATCTTTGGGTGCGTTCTCTGTTTTACGGAAATTTCAATCGAAGTTGAGCATTTTTTTCCATTCAGCATCACTATAGGCTCCTGTCTCGATCCTTCCACGCGACGTGCGCAGCAGTCGCTCAACGGTGATCTGGCGGGTGTGCAACTACTGTTGGGTCAAAATGAAGACCATAGCGTTTCCCGATGTCTTTCTCAGTGCGGTGAGACACTGCTTTTGCCGAAGGCAAGCGAGGTTAGTCGAATTTTTCTTACCAGGACTGATATTTTCGTTGAAATTGAATTTTCGCGGTAACACTTCCAATGAGCCAGAAGGTTATTAGTCCGCTTTTTTTTAAAATTCGGCCCAATGAACCATGTAGTATCCCTCTGTCCTAAGTATGGGTCACATACTCCAACTTTCAGAAATTCCTCAATTTTTAGCCTCTGAAAGGGTTGCCTAGCCCAACCAGTAATTGATTTACCAGCACCGCAAGACGTGCGGGCTAGCTACAAACTGCCTCCTTTCTAATCGCAGAGGCAGAGGCAGAGGTCGTTGTGGGTACTACAGAGCAGACTGCGTTTTTCAGGAATGTCACATATTGCGGCCCACAGTGTGAAAACTAGTTCAGAGGACAAGTTTTCATGCAACTACTCTGAGGTGAAGCAAACCTCCCGACAATGCTTTCTTCCAAAGGACTAATTTATTGCGCCTTTTCTTGAAAACGAAAGGACGAGAGAAATTCTAAATTTTCATTTAGGTTTCCCAAGGTCAGTTTATTATTTTTTGGTTGACAATCAAATCAATCAATCAATCAAATCAATCTCAAATTCGGGCCGTTGTCGACGACACCGTCCACTGCATGCCTCATGGAGTTAGCGCAGCAACTATGACTTGCTTTTAATTATTTTAGAGTTAGTCAGTCTTACGAACCCTCCTCGTCTACTTTGTTCTGATTGCAGGATATCAGTTGAGCGCTCCGACAAAAAGAAACGGCCCGTCTACGCTTACCACACATGACATTGTCCCCACAGCATGGGTCTGCCTTTTGTGAGGGCTGCTTGAATCTCACATGCGTGAGGGTGCAATAAAGGTCATAATAAAAAGGAGTTAATGCAGCCTGATTCTTAGTCCTGCAATCGTTCTAAAATACGCCTAAAAGGACAGAGTTATCCCATCAGTCGGAAACCGTCCAGGCTACGACCCTAGCGCATTGTGATTTATTCGAGAGCTTTGGCTTTATCATAAAGATAAATGCACTAATGTGCCGTGGGAGCGGATTCCAAAATGTCGACCTCTTTCCTCGCAAATGCCCTCATTCGACTGCCCGAACCTCTTAGTCAACTAGTAATGTTATTCAAATCACTCACTGCCTTTTCAAGGATTAATCTTATTACTGAGTGTTCGGAATCTTCAACTGCCACTTTCGAACTTAACATAATTTGGAAATCGGCAGCGGAGATTAAGTTATCTCACTTTTCTGGTTAGCGGAGTTTCAACTAATGCATCCTTTGAAAAATTGAGTATGGAAATGTCAAACGATGTCATGGAATTCACTGTTAATTGAATGCATTCGGGTGAGCTTTGTAAGATGCCGTTTTTATCGTCATCTATTGCTAAAATACATCTACTTATCGTAGTTACCATTAGCCGGCAACCGTGCGGTAGGGAATACTTAAATGCTGCCCGCCGCTAGGCATGGAACCCGTCGTAATAAAAGTGACCTTGCGCTAAAATCCAGGGAAATTAGGGGTAAGGTTTAGAGTTAACGTTAGAGTGAAAGTTAGTGCCAGGGTTAAGGATAGGATTAATGTCGTGATTTTGGGCATGGATAATGTTTAGGTCAGTGTTTTTGATAGGGTTAGAACACGCAAATATTGACTGCATGGAGCTGCCTCGAAGAAGAATTACTCACTGCCTTTCCTTGGATTCGAGAGTGGACATCTGTGTCCATCACTGTGGCAAACTATCTTAAGATCTCAGGATGTTACTGGACGCTGAATTAATCCCTAGTAGACAATGAACAGCATTCGTTGTGGCCAGGATATCTTAGATAGCGCAGTTGTGCACAATCATTCACGTTGAACCAGTTTTACGGTAGATCCGCCAAATTAAACCGAAGAGCACATTGGGGCACGGCACGCGTTACTCGGGTCTACGCGGTGCACGTTTACCATCGCACATCGGGGATGTGGTGACCCCCTGGGTACAGGCTACCCGCCACGCCAGTGAGTGTGACCTATCCCAGCACAGGGTGCCTGAAAGGTTCGAAAGAGTAAGGTTGACTCTGGGAAATCCATCTCCATGGCACTTCAGGGTAATCCTCACCATAATGAAGCGGACGCTGTGTCAAACTGTCGCGACCCGCTAATTGGTTAACTCGGCCACCCTCTCAGGACGAAAAGGCAGGCTCAATAGCTCCTTGCAACTGTGGCATGCCCAGTCCGATGGTATGCGAGCCGTCGCTGCCGCCCCATTTTCCTGCGAAAACCTAGTGCACGTCTACGTGGACTACTTCCTGTGTGGTCCGGTTCTTTATCTTTGTCAGCCACCGCGTCCTAGCCCATCTCCGGTCGTCCTTACTCTGTCTTGTCACGGAGCCGAGGAGAGATTGTAGCAGATGTTGCGCAAAGCTGCTGGCAACATAAGGTTCTTCACGTCTAAGTAACCATGCTGCGCCCACCACCCTCTGAGGCACTACGGAAAAATTTTATTCTCTCTCTCTCTCTCTCCCTCCCCCTAGCTCCTCAACTCCGGTGGTGGAGTGCTGCTCACTAGCTCTAGTATTACTGTGACCACAGACAAATTAGAGCAGATGGTGAACCTCTTGAGCCACATTGCCTACGTCGGCCCAAACCCGAACGACAACAAACTGATGGACGTATCTGCCACGGACAGCCTGGAACGGGAACTGCAGCTGCTAACAACCTACATGTAAGCTGACTGGTCTTTAATAGTAGGCCTTTTTTAACATTGTCTTAGCTCACTTTCGCGTGCGCCCATGTGTGCGTTGTGTATCCAGCGTTTGGCATCTTTCCTTTGCATGCGTTTCAATTCTTTAATTAAAGTCTGTTTTGCAACACGCGTGTGAGCAGGGTCGGTTCGTCAGACTTTATTGATAGGTTTCTTCGCAGACAGCTTCATCGTACGGCGGTATAGTCGCATGTTGGAGCTCTCCTATTGGTTCATTTTCCACAAATCGTGTCGTCTTCTTCTATGCTCAAGTGCGCCTAATTTGCCATCCAGATACGTCATTTTGCATGCTTCCGACCTTCAATATATCAGTCTAGTGGTTATAACGGCACCTTTCTAAGCCATTGGCTAACTGCAAATCACTCTGGCCTACTTCCAGGTAACATTTGTTGGCTTAGGCTTTGAGAGAGCTACTGGTATATGGGAGAAAATTTTTTGTGAGACAGAAGACGGAAAATAATGGATGCATATGTCCAGAATTTGTTTTACTACTATATGAAATGGAACGGCCAATCTCTCAACTTCACTCTTAGATGGTGAAAGAGCAGGATTTTCTCTCATGTAATTCACGATTTCACGAGATGAATAATTTTCCAGATATAAATAACCACGATGGGATTTCAGAGTCAAAAGTTTTGGTGCACAGGCAGTCCAGATTGACTATCGAAACGCTCAAATGACAAGAAGTTTGTTGGGTTGATACGACTGGTCACCCGAGTCAGTAGCTGCGGCAACACTAATTAATCGATCTGTTAAGTTTCAGGTTAGCGCAGACGCATATCAAGAATGCGACAAATTAGCTTTAGATGGGCAAAGGCTGAGCTTGAGAACCAATCAACAGCTTTATTGTGCATAGGAAGCGTGCAGCACGATCTTTGAAAGAATAGCTGTAGATTACTGTCTCCTGGAGATACAGGAGTATCATCCTGTAGGCTTCGTGTTACTGCGTGACTGTATGCAGATAAAGAATGTGGCTGAATGTAACAATTGAACAGAAATTGTCCGACTGAATTTTAAATCTGCCACTGTGACAATCACGCCTGTTTCTTACCTCCCATAACCCGAATACCCAATGACCGTATAACGTACACTACGAGAAATACTCGGCTTTGATGAAGTAGTGGTGACTAGCAAACGATTTTTATTAAAATGACATGGACGTACGTGGCATTAACCTCATTCCTCTCTGTTACGTATGAAACATTTCAAGGCAACTGCCAGCTTACGTGGGCTGAAGATGGGTAGGGGTTCAGTGACCAGCCCATAACAAGCTTTTAGTCTGCGCTCACCAAACCTCAGTTGCTGGATTCCAGCGAAGTCAACTCAAGTCGGCATTCTCGGAAGCTCTCTCTCCTTTGGGTTGAGAAAATCCGTCCCTTTTCGCTTCCCGGGATAGCTCCAAGGCGCGTTAGAAGCATTGTAGGGAAGACATATCGAGCAGAGCTGGGTGCACCATACCCTCTGCTAGTCTGAGCAAGGAAACCCGAAGGCGAGATCAGGTTTGCTGACTGAAGAAACACGAAAATCTATCCCCACTTCGTGCCAGACATATGTTTAGACTCCGTTTATGTCTCAGGCAGTAGCGTCTAGCTAATTGGCTCATTGCGAACGTTTGTTCTTTTTGGCATACAGGTGTGATGGAGCTCCACGCGCTAACATATCAGTCGCGCGAATACCACTCTACCTGGCAGCTCCGTTTCCTCGTCCCAGCTGGGAAGCTGTGCCATCGCCACCTGCCGCTGCCTATCCAGTAGAAACTGTGGACCTGCCGGACAAATCCTTGTGGTTGCCCAAGGACGAAGTTGAGGACACTCCCGAGGACAGAAGACTGGACCGACAGGAGACCCGATCTCGAACGCCAAACCGGCCACCAGCGATTGGGGTCAATGGTGTGCACACGATCACAGCAGACATTCCTGTCACTGAGCCTGGCCTGCCCATGTTCCAGGAATTGAAGTTCACTCTGATCAATGTCAACGGTAGGTCATTGATTGCTGCTGACGCGCTGTCAAAACCGTTCACTTTTAGACACCAAATGTGACGAGGTAAAGCCAGAAATGCCACTGTGGTTTTGTCGGGGAGTACTACAGCAGAAGGACATCCCACCGTGTCAAGGAGACCAGGGTAGCGCTCCGCAATTTTTAGCGCACTGACTACTTTTCTGGCTGCCATATCTTTAAGGATTACTTATATGGCCTCCTAAGCAGGCCATGGGGACAAGAGGGTCTCGACTACGTAATAAAGTAGGCCATGCGCATAGCTCAAGGATGGCTAAATATTTCCGTGTCCCAAAACCAACACTAGCCCTTCCATGAACTTATATCATAGCCATAATCCTAACCCTAACCCTACAGTTAACAATAACCTTTAACGTAACACTTATCTTCGTCCTAACCCTGACGCATAACTTAACCGTAACCCATGCCATAAACGTAACCCTATTTTTCCTGGAATAGAGCGCAACGATAGCTGTATTGTGCGCGGTTTCTCTCATCATGTTCTGTGTAAAGGGGCATATAAGTCATATTTACCAACGTTATCCTCAAAGAGACCTGAATCTAAAATAGGAATAACCTAGTAATGTCCATGCGGGGTTCTGGCGGTAACACTATTAAATTGTCTAAGTAACACGGCAGCGATTATCACAGTGGTTGACTGTGTCCTCTCTAACCTCTGAAGCCACCTGCTATTCAGTAAATACTGCCAAACTGATAAAATCATTAACAGCATATATAGGTTTGCCATTGCGCCTCTTAGGGTCACACGAAAATCGCATATTGTGGGAAATTATTAATTTTAGAAGCAATAACCTCCAATGCCTCTCCTCCCACCAGTCTCACTAAATTCCTGCACTAGCCTGTCGTCGTTGATGCAAATATGAACGAACATTTGGGTTGTTTGTCTTTTATTCAATGTAGGCTTCAACCTTGATCTCACTAATGGGTGGGCTGTATCTTTGTTAGACCAAAAAAGAAATAAGACCGGTTCATGACGCTCTTTATCGGGCAGCGTAGAGTTCGCGAGAGTCCATAACTGCTGTGAGAGTTAGTAACTTTGTTCTGTACACAGGGCAGATAGCTGTGAGTCCGAATAGCAAAGGGCCCATTTGGGGGCGTGCATATTTGATATGTCAGTACTTGGCTGAGTACCTTGTGCTTGGATGTGTGGTTGGTTGGCTGGTTGGCCAGGGCATAGGGGCCCCGGCCGCGCCAGCCACCTGCACTCTCTCCCATCTCCGGTCTTCTTTGACTCTGTCTTGACACCGGACATAGATGGGGGAGGAGGATAGAGTGCGGTAGCTGCAGCGCAAGGCTACTATTACTTAAAACTAATTCACGCGCAAGTCACCGTCCTTGCACCACCCTTCCATGGAGCATGCGGTGGACATCGTCGGACTACGACGGTCGAACTGTCGGTTGGTTGATCGATGGCGCGTGATCCAGAATCCGTGAGGCTGACAACCTTCGCCGATCGACGCGCCTGAGATGACGCCTAGTTTGTCCTCATTTTCGAAACCCAGCCTAGCTGGACAAGAGGCACCTTGTGGGGGCCACACGATAGATAAACGTTGGACTAGCACGGAGGCCAGAATGGGACACGGCGGGCGTTACTGGGGCTGCGTACCCGTAAAAAATGCCGGACGTGAGGTATGTGGTGACACGCCTAAGTGCAGGTTCCCGATCTCGCCTCCAGACTTCTTGACTTGGTCGTGACACTAAAATCAGGTAGGAGAGGAGGAGAGAGTACGATAGATGCGACAAGAGTCAAGTTGTCATTAAAAATTAATTCGCCTGCAAGTCACCGTCCCTGCGTTTACCCCAAATTTGTGTTCTTTACAAGGATCCAACCTTGTTGCGGTCCCCTAGGACCTGAACGATTCGAAACATATTACATCTCATACTGGATAATGAGATTTGGAGTGAATAAAAGCTAATAATTTTAGTTAAACCTTCAAATTTCATTTTAACTTTCTCTTTAAAGGTTTCCCAATATGTTCTAAAAAACATTGATGGCAATAACAACAACTGGCCTCCCGTGGACACAGCCTCTCTTATAATGCAGCACTTTGCGACTTGCGTCGCGGAGGTTTTCCTGTGTTTTAATATTTTTTTCGGATTTTGCATTCATTTAGTGTGCCTTACGCAAAATTTTTGAGAAATGTATCGAGCCTTTACTCTAAATTATCCATCGAAATATACAATTGGTCTAGAATTCACGCATTTTCGTTCTACAATTCAGGAGGTCCTAATGGTCGATCAGCCGAACGGGTGGCCTCCTCCGTGCTCCTGGATGAGTGCATCGTGATCCCGGTCAGTGCTCGACAGTTGAACATTAGCGCTGGAGAGCAGATTGTGTGGCAGACCAGCCGAGGCCAGAAATTAGGCATCCGCGGAGAATCGGATGCACACGGGGTCCGCCTTAAGGGTCGGCTCACAGCCGGTCAGTATGCCAGCTTGCTGCACAGTTTTCGCTACTGGCCGCCCATGGAAGTGGATCGTCCCAAAGAGGAGCCCGCATCCCAGTTTGTTTGGATCGCTAAGTTTGAGCTGATATGCTCCTACGACCACCTTTCTGAGAATACACAACCTTTTATTATTAAGGTGTGTGATTATTTATACGACGTCAATATGTCCTACGCATTAGTCTTATCTCGAGAATGTAGACCAAATGCGGTTTTGTAATCTTTCCTTCGCCTTAAAGCCAATCGCACAAATAACTGTGAGACACGTTTTACAATTATGTCAGTAGTTGATTAGCTTGCCTCCCACCGACCACGCCACACCCAAAATGAGTAAGAACGCACAATGTCGTTTTTGCGTGTGAAACCTTTTTTTGAAATTCCATATTGCTGCAAAGAGCATGGTTTTAAACCATATTCCATTATAAAAGGAAAAACAAAAATACCCCTAACGCCGCCAGTAGAGAAACACACTGTCCTGCTTGCAGCATTTCGGTCTCCTGACAGGCCAGCAATCGTGGAAAGGGTGGTGGGGGCAGGGGCTCGTTATAAAGCGAAGTCGCTCAGGAGCACCTTAGAGCATTCTCTGGACAAGGTATCTGACAGCCCAAGCTATCCGTTGAAACTAATAAGAGACACCGCCAACAGAAGACGAATTGCGCACTTAAGGTCTACTTTCACCGATTCCCATCTTAATATACCGAGAGAATCGCAATCGAGCACTGATGAAATGGAGCCCAGAGCATCCAGAGCTCATAAAATTGCGGAGTTAGGAGTGAATTAAGGACGTAAAACCTCAGGCAGTTAGGTAACTGGTAAGGATGCCTTGTATAGCCACCTAAAAAGGACACGGGAATCGAGCCCGCACCGCTTTAAGGAAAGTTAAATATTTCCGTGTCCTTACGTGCACCCTAACATAAAACTAGATTGTAACCTTAAGCCCTATCCAAAACTTAAAGCCTTCAATTAACACGAACCCACACCTTAACCTTTAACACAATTCTGAACCAAACCCTAACCTTAAACATAACCCCTAACTAGGTTTAAACCCTCACCTTAATCCTTAACCTAATTTGCCGGAATTTGGCGCAAAGCCGAGTGCATTTTGGGTGGTTCCTATTCCCTTGTCCTTTTTAGGCGGCCATACAAGGCATCTTTACCAAGTAACTGGTGAATCGTGCCACAAAGGAATTCAATAGATACGGCCTGAATGAGCATAACTGGCAGTTTAATACCAAAGAAATAGGAAAATTGACTTTTATTCGGCTGACTGATGAAATACCTTCTATCAGGAGATTTTTCGACCCCAAAACGGGCGGAAATGGCTGTGTGTACCTTCTCATGCTCTGTCTGCCTACATTGCGCCTATACCGTGTGATTCATAAGTCTCCATCTGTAAATGTTACATGGGTTGATTTCCCTTGTTTATATATGTATAAGCATTTAATATGCTGAATTTACTTCACTGTGTAAGTTTCTTTATTTTTTATTTATGTTACGTATTTTAATTTTTATTTTTTTTAAATAAGTAAGGTTTAATTATTATGATATGATGGAAATAGTTGGCGGTATTGAATTTTCGATTGCCGGGTGTTTATAGTTAGCCTTGTGATATTGCACCAAAGTTTTTCCGACGTTTTCACCAACGTTTTAGTTCTGCACCCCCAGCTTGGACAAGAGGTCAATCCTGGAAAAAGAAACTTATCCATTTAGCCTCGGCCATGGAGGCGGTCGCATGAAATCATGCAAAAATTGGTAGTAAATTTCGTACAATCACAAATAAACGAGCACTTGTACAAACGGGTATGATTTGCCCAAGTTGTGATCACAAATACATTAAGAAAAAAAAAAAGTAACACTAAATCGAACGATTTTAGTTATAAACAAGTGAAATCAACCTGCCTAATATATAGAAACGGAGACTTATGAAAAGTACGCTATACCTCACTTTTCAACCAATTGGCTGTGCATATTTATCCTCCGAGGTCGAGCACGTTTTTCTGGAAAGCTCTTAATGTAAAAGTATGTTATTCTTCGATTCATTGATAATTTTCAGGGTTGGAAACCCTTGTGGATACTGTGTGCAACACACCCGTTTCTCTCATATTGTAAGAGAATATGGCGCAAAGAGGATTTTTCGATTTTCACATACTTCAGAACTTCACGTTTCTTCGTTTTAAAGGCCGCACCCTTACGAACCCGTATTACCAAAATATCCGCAGTACAGGTGACCTCGTGCCATACCGTAGTGTAGTACACGCAAGCCTTTGGTTTCTGCTTATTCCGTATTCATGTAGATATGCTGAAAAGGGGCCAAAATCATACTTTAGACTAGCATCATTTTCGGTGGGCTGATGACTGAAATCTCGTTGAGGACGCAATCATTCAGAGACCAGATTTCATCAGTAGTAATGAAAGGATTTCAACGTTTGGAATATAGCCATGGAGCATGTTTCATTAAAATTAGTTTGGAAAGAAAAAATGTCTTATCGACCCGAAAGAGCTGCATTGCTGAATTTTCAGTCGACTTAGCTCCCCGGGGACACAACTGACCTAATACGAAAGTTTATGTGCCGGGTCATCTTCTTAATTTGTCGTGATATGGGTGTCATTTGTTTCTGGGCCGTTGCGAACGCTTGCCGCTGCCCCGGGGTTAGACTGTCATGGGCCACTGTAATTTCCTGTCCTAGCAACACATCGTTCTCGTTCAGAATTTTTGTTATTTGGGTTTGGTGAAAATATTCAGACCATTTACGTTTCGTCTTATGACGTTCCGGAATCCATTTTCCCTGTTCCTACTTAATTTGGATGAAAATACCGTTCGTTATTTCTAAATCCTAAAATTACCAAGCATTTGCTTCCTGAGTTGAAGTCCAAACTTTAGGTACTCGAAAGCCTGCTGCCACCCTTGACCGCCTTCAACATACCTCCTTGCCTGATACTTTATAAAGTCCATATTTATCCCCCCCCTACACCCCTCAGCTGCTGATGCGACTACCACAGAATGCTGAAGACTTGAACGCTCCTGGTGGTAGCCAGTTTGAGGAGGTGCCGAACGAATTTGACCGGGGCAATTTCGACTACGATGACGACAACGACTTCCAGGCTCATGAGCCGCTTCGAGGGACTGAGGCGAGAGACGGTGCGCAAAAACTGCATCCCAGTGCGCCCTACCTACAGAAGGTGCGACCCGGTTACCCTGTACACTACAGCCACAGCGACAAGGAAGTACGCTCGGGTGATACACTACGCCTCGTCAAGGCCGGTGACAAGGTGGGTCAAACCGTAAAGTCGTTTGCTTGGTTGAGTGAACGTAGGATGGCAGCTGGACGAAAGCAGGGTGTCACTCTATCTGTTTTTACACTGCAGTTTGTTTCGATTTCCTAGTTTGTTTTCTTGACGCTTCAGTATCAGTATCAGTATATTTGAGGGAGATGTAGGTGAGTCACCTTTTAATTCCGTATTTGTACATGCGAGTTGTGGTATCAAAAAATCGTATCTCGATATGCTGGCGAGGCCAACATAATTGAAAAAGAGCAGACAGTAACAAAAAACTCCCAGTGATATTTAGGATTAAAAAAATGTCGCCCTTGGAGGAGTCCAACGGGGGGGCATTGCGGAGGTTACATGAATCAGCCAGATGCACCCTTCCTGATTGCAGAGTCCGTTGTGGGATTTCAAAGGCGGAAATATATGCCCAGCTCATCCTCGGTCCATTGCGGTTCGAACCAAGGGAGAACGTTCATACACCTCATGGACGACGGCCGCCAGGTCCAGCTGATGCGAACACTCACGGTGTCACCAAGGTGTGCAAACAATTAAGCAGCGAAGACCTCGAGGACCCCAGCATGGGAATTATGGGAGAGTGCAAGACCTCAAACGAAAATAATAAACATAAAGAAATTTTACTTACATATAGCTAGTAGTATCATAAATACCTTATTTTCTGATGTCACTCTTGCAGCTTTCAGTTTCGTGTAGTAGCTTGCACCATTATATCGATCTAACTTTCGCTTAATAACCTCCAAGGAGTCCGACATAACAAAATCTATAGGAAGACTACTCCAAGCTTCGACTACTCTTTTGGAGAAGAAGTACTTCCGAGTGTCTAGCCTTGCTCCAGTCATACGTAATTTGAGAGGATGACCTCTCAAGTTCGTTGTTGTGGCTAGCTCAAAGAAATCACCTGGGACGAGACAACAGTCCTGGACGCGTAGTATGCGGAATGTTAGTATCAGGTTCCCCCGAAGCTGTCTATAGCGCAAGGGAAAAAGATTAAGATTCGACAGCCGTGTTTCATAAGGCTGTGAGCTATGTCCAAGGACAAGTTTTGTTGCTCGCCTTTGGACCTTTTCGAGGATGTTGATGTCTTTCGCCGCCCAGGGTCTCCAAGCTTGGATAGCGGACTCCAACTGTGGCAACACAAATGTTCCGAAGACTTTAGCGAAGCAGTCGGTAATGAAGGCTGCGAAAGCTCGTTTTACGAGGTATAGAATCGACATGGCTGACCTCGCTACCTGTGCGCAATGTAGGGAGGGTTTAAGCGAGGGCGTGATCCAGACTCCCAGGTCCTTTTGGGCATCCACTTCTTTCAATGGCATGCCATTCAGACTGTAAACCGTACGGTTCGAAGGATTGCTTTTCCCGACTAGTATGATGTTGCACTTGCTATCATTAAACGGCAAGAGCCAGTCATTTGACCATTTCTGGAGTCAATGTAAGTTTGCCTGCAAGTTAACTTCGTTAGCCGCAGTTTGAATGACGCGCTAAAGTTTGAGATCATCGGCAAACATGGCAATATCGCAGTCCAGTTCGTTGGCACAATCTTTGATGTAGACAATGAACAAAATAGGGCGGAGAACAGAGCCTTGGGGAACACCACTCTCAACCTCAACCTTGGTCGACTGTTTGTCGCTGATATGGACAGTTTGTGAGCGGCCAGTTAAGAAGTTTTCTATCCATGTCAGAAGTCTACCTTAACGCCTATGCGGTTGAGTTTATAATGAAGTCGATGATGTGGCACGCTATCAAAAGCCTTTTTGAAGTGTATATAGACTGCGTGCACCGTATTTCCACTATCGACCGCTTCAGTCCAACGTTCTAAACAGTAGAGCAAATTTGTGACGCAGGATCTACCTCTACGGAAACCGTGCTGGGCTTCGGATGGCAGATTGTTATGTTCTAGGCACTGCATTAGTTGTTTCTTAATTATTTTTTCCATTATTTTGCAGCAAACTGAAGTTAGGCTGACCGGTCGATAATTGTTTGCAGAGGGCCAGCTTCCACCCTTATAAAAGCGGCGTAATCCATGCGGATTTCCAGTCGGCTGGTAGACTTCCGGTCTGGAAGGATGTTTGGAAAAAGCGTAGAGAGTGGTTTTGCCAACTCTCTCGCTAACCTCTCAACAACTTGGCAGGTACTTCATCGGGACCCGGAGACTTGGATTCCTTTAGCCCCAAAAAGTTCCTTGAGGACAGTAGTCTCGGTGAAATGAACAGTCTCGACTATTGTATCCACTTCGAAGCTATTGGTAGGGTAATCGTAAGTCGTTTCCTTTGTGAAAACCGACTGGAAAAATTCCGAAAGATGATCAGCCTTCGCACCGTCTTCAGTAAGGTCTATGCCCTTGGCGGTCCTCAGTAGGGGTATCGGATCCTTGTTCCGTTTATTCTGCCTGAGGTAACCGTAAAACAGTTTCGGGTTCACGGTGGCCCTGTTCAGCAGGTCCACTTCGAAAGCCTGTCTTGTTCTTACAATAAGGCACTTGAACCGATTTCTCTGCATTTTGTACGCATTTAGATATGCAGGAGTTCCGTCCGTAAGCGATTTTTTCCACAATCTCCGCTTTTTGTTAACTTCGAGTTTTAAGGCATGCGTAAGCCATCGCGGTCTGTTCGTCAACCTTTTTCTCAAAATTGGACAGTGATTTTCCATGAGCCTGTGCAGTATGGCCCGGAACGTTTCACAGTCCACGGTTATGTTTCCAAAGAATAAAGGTTCCCACTGAGTGCGCATGAGTTCGGCCCTCATTCCACCGAAATCGCCTTGCCATATATTCCTTCTGATTGTTGTGGGTCTTGCCGGTATAGAAAATAGTGAGTACTCCCATCGCAGCCCCACGTGGTCACTTTTACTTAGCGGCGGTAGACGATGACACTTCGTCGATGCTGTCCTGCGTCTTTGTGAGAACTAGGTCAGGCAATTGGCCTGTTGTCCTTCGCACACCCTTGTTGGAAGAAGTGACGTGCTGTGTGAAGTAGCTTTAGCGTCGTGCTTAGAAGACAACCGTCAAAGGGTAGAGTCAGAACTATGTGCGCAGGTCGATGTAGAGGCGCATTGAAGTCCCCATGATCAGGATATCCAACCGTGTAGCAATCTTTTCAAGCTCCACTAGCAGGTAAGCATTGGCTACGGGGTCTCTTCTCGGTGGGCGGTAGACTGTCAGGACATCTAGACTTGATGTACCTGGCACTTTTACGGATAGCCATATCGCCTCGGAAGTAGACGCGAGTTTATAAGTTTTGTCTAAAACTGTCAGTTCGCTTTTCACGTATGTGAGTACGCCGCCTCCTTGACGCTCTTTCCTGTCTTTTCTAAAAAGTTTTGTTAGCCAGCCATAGTTACCTCTCGGTCGTCCACGTGTTGGGAAAACCAAGTTTCTGTTGCAGAAATTATATCTGCAGATAAATCGCAGACATGAATCTTAAGCTCGTCGAGCTTCGATAATATACTCTGTGCATTGGTGTACAGAAATGTTAGTTTGCGGTTTGCTCGGAAAGTGCTAACAGTCGGGCGCGAGCACCTGTTTACTGGGCCAACTGCGTGGTAATCCGGAACGGACCTCTCCATGGAGAGAACAATGGACGATGGATCACTTGGTTGTGGTAAATAACCAAATTTGTTTCCCCCTCGCTGAGCCACCGTCTTAGTTCGATGACAAGTTGATGGCGTTTGTTCCGCTCCGCAGGTGAGAAGTCCTGTTGAAAAAAAAACTCCAGGGTTTGAGTTTTTTAACTTAAAGCGCCTAGACAGAATGAGACTGGCTTCCTGGCTACTGGTCAAGATAACTTTCAGAGGCCTAGGGCGTGTTGATTCAGATTGGCTTTCGGGCCGTTTTCCAAGGTGGAAGGCTTTTTCCAGTTCAATCGGCGTATTCGGTTCCAGCATATTGTTGAGGAGTACATGAAAGCGGTTCATGTCTTCAGAATATCGGTCTACGGGAGTGGTTGCTGTTGATTCAGGTAGTCCCTGTATTATGAAACTTTTTTCTGTCAGTGGCATTTTTATACCTACGACGCTGTCTTCCACTACCCGGTGGGAAGGTTTCACGTTGCGCACTGGTGACGATGGAGCGGATGCTGATTGGCTATGCGTTGGCTTTGATCCGGTTTTTTGGGTTTCGGCGAATTCCACGGGTTCGATGATTTTGAATCACAGGTGGTAGTTTTGGTTGGGGAATCAATTCCACTGCTTTTGCTTGGTGTGATAATCTCAGTATTTCCTGTGGAGGACAAGGCAATGGTTAAAGCCCCGTGTTCGCGCTTTTTTGAGGAATCTCTCGAAGTCGGTTGTCCATTGGCTTTTTCCTTCTTGGTGTCAGTTTAGCGTTTTGGACGGTTTTTTGTTTAAGGCGGACTGTTTTTTTCCTGCGCCATTAGTACTTGTTGTTTGGTAGCCGTAGAAGCTGTCGAAATTATTGTTGGGATACCCTTTGATCGGGTATCGATAGTTTTGCTTCTGGTTAGTCGTTCAGTGGACTCCTGAGTGGCATCTACTGCTTTAGAGGTGCATTTTAGCGCAGATTTTATTTGCCTTATCTCATCCTCGAGCTGGTTAAGCTTGATGGACAGTTTCTGACAGCCTCCACAAATGGCAGTGTCGTTAATAGCGTGCATATTAATTTGAGAGAGCGCCCGCCGCCGTGATGAGGTGGTCGAGTGGTTAGCAAGCGTCGCCATCGCGTTGGTGGTTGCGGGTTCAATTCCGGCTTGCGGCATGACTTTTTGAATTCTTGTGTGGTGACTTAAGAATTAACGGGTGGCTAGGTGAAGGTGTACACTTCCAGCGGTTTTACACTAGCAGTATATAAATTATCTACTCCGTCTTTTTTGCAAATTAATGGAATCCCTCGAACGTTCTTAACTACGTCTGCTAGTGGAAGTTGTTAAACGTATTTGTTATAACGAGTTATTCGATATAAATTTCACAATCAGTTGGACAGAATATGGATAATAAACGACTCAGCCTGTTTTGTAGATACTCCTCAGAAAGCCTGACGAGCAGTTAGAGCCTGGATTGGACTGGTAGGTTGTCAACGCCAAGCCAAGATTTCCGGCAGGTTGCTCTATTTGGAGAGCTGTCTTAGTCGAATAAATGTCCTCAGAAACCCTGGAGAGCCGTTAAAGGATGGATTGGACTGGTAGGTTCTGTAGGCCAAGATTTCCGACGGTGCTCGATTTGGAGAACTCTCCTGGTCAAAATGTGAGGGTATCGAAGGCAACTGGACGAAAGATTAAATTAATTGATTTAATAATTTGAACCAATTAATGTCTGTGGACTGTTTGTTTCAGTGCAAAGACTCGATTAAAATCGGTCTTCTTGCTGCTTGAAATTTCAAACCGTGCGGCACCCGTTCATTTTGGAAGTTTTTCTTGTTTACCAACAGCCGAGTAGGCGGTTGACTTTAGTAATTTTTGACAGCCAACAGTTTAGATAAGCATTTTGGTTGCGTTGATTGCTTCTAGTCTCAGTAGTCTATCATCGGCGGAATTACACGAGATGTAGGTTCTGACAGTAACATCGTTTGATGCATTCTTAGAAAGATACCTAAACTCGTCAAGAAGGCGTCGTCTTAGTCAATTTTCTGCATCAGCAGATGCAAAACATCGGCTCCAACTGCATGAGATCACGACTGATAGGATCGTCTTGACTTCCCTTAACTTTTCTTCTACTCTACCAGCATTCTGCAATAGCTGTATGCACGCTGGGTCTGCTGAGCTACAGTATG
Organism: Schistocephalus solidus; assembly: GCA_017591395.1. NCBI lineage: Eukaryota > Metazoa > Platyhelminthes > Cestoda > Diphyllobothriidea > Diphyllobothriidae > Schistocephalus > Schistocephalus solidus. Next base: position 71,383 of record WEDG01005251.1, read on the forward strand.
TAAACTATATCATACAAAGTGTCGAAAGATTACCAATCACTCGCCGACCAACACGAACAAATGGGTCAAAGCTGTCAAATAATAAGGAATGATTTTAAGCGGATTGAAAACCTTAACGAAATGTTTAAAGGATTATTACGTTGCTTAGAAATACCAACATTTAAGAAAAGTCCAAAAACTTAAAAGATTTCTGTAGCAGGGTAAAGTTAAATTCTAAATGTACAGAATGCCATTTTACGCAAGAAACCGAGTAAATAAATCAGTGGAAGTAGTAGGACGTTTGAAAGTAATATTTTATTGAAGTTTGCAAGTAAAAACCCTTCAGGATTAAGTGTATTATCCGTTATGGCCGGTATCAAACAGCCCATGATTTCAGTATAGATTCCAATACGGTTTCTTGAAAACTGGCCATATTTTTTTCCGTTTTTCCATTGTTTGAGCTGTGGTCGACTAAGGCGAACTGGTTTTCGTTTACGTCACCAATAAGGAACAAAATTCCTCTGCCAGCTAGTGCTCAGTGGTTCCTTACTATTTTGAAGTTCTTATCGTAGGTATGACATCGTAGGGGTTCTTTTACGGACACGTCTATCGTTGTTTACAAATTCCTCCGAAGTAGACTAACTTTCTAATCGCGGAACTTTACAATTTAATTTCCCCAGGATGCTGGGTTCAAACTCAGTCCTTCTAGACAGGTACTTAAGCCTCTCTGTAGGGGAAATGTTAAAAGCTCTGTAAGTTGACCAGCGTGTACTCTATTAGCAATGCTGCCAGTCCCAACAACCTGCACTCCTTTATTACCTTTTACTGGCCGCTGTGCGGCTGCTGGTGGGCCTTGAGAGTGAGCCCAAAGGGGACGAGTGAGTTCCATTAGCAATCGGTGAGGGGCGTTCAGCAACGAATGTCCTCTTTTGCAAACATGTCCCCATACTACAGGTTATATCCTTGCCAAAGGTTTCTTTTTACCAACGGCTACTCTTTTGGGGTCATTGTGACCATGGCCTAACGAGTCCTGGTTTTCGAAAATATGACATCGTCATCGGCATCTTAATTACCACCTTTTTCGAAGGCCAAGTTTTCATTTCCAGAGAGCCGAGCCCCTCTCGTTTATGCCGCGTAGTAGAAATGCCGTCATAAAGGGCCTGCTCTTTAAACTAGCCTCCAATGCATAAAAAAATTGTAATGTCACTTCCGTGTACAGTTTTACAATAAGTTATAGCCTTATTTTTAACGGAAGAAAAATTGTCATCAGGTAAACTTAAACTGGTATTTCATTATAAGACTTTCTCCTAACGTTACTCAGCTATTAATTTAGCATTTACTTCTGGAATTCATTTACCCAATGTTGCATAAAGAAGGCTGGAGGGGCGAAAGGATCAAAAGCCTGACATTTTTTAATGTAACTACAGAGACATCAATAAAACATGAGCTCGTAAGTAGGGCCTCTACTCGAAATATCGGGAAGCGAATGATATGTATATTTGTACAGTGAACTTATGCAGATAATAAAATATGCATCAATCCACCGATAAACCTCCTGCTTGGAAACCCATCCCAAGTTCACAAAATAAAATAACCAATTTAAAATAAACGACTTAAGTTTAAAAGCGAACTGAAAAGCAATATTAAATATAATACGTGACTGGTAAGCAAATTGCAATCTTTTAAGAACTGTAAAATTACCAAAACTTTCTGTTAAGTAATTTTTCTTTGTGCAATTGCATATTGCTTGTCTATCCAAACACCTGAATAAATTAATGAGCATGCTCGTATCAACGTTTAAAGAAGTATATTACATTCTTATCAAGTGACTTCCCTCAAGTTTGGAATAATTATACATAGAAATTCCACACGAAATAAAATAAACGATGCTAATTAGCGTCGTTAGTTTATCGATGACCAATATTCCATTTGGTTATAAGTCAACCTTTTTGAAGAATTTAGGGATTTAATTTTGCAAAACATTTCCTGTTTATTTACGTTTTACAGCCGAAGTGTTTCGCTATCAATGTCTTTGTTTAAGCATGACTTCACCCGTTGTTTCTTCGACTTGCAGGTTGAGAAGGAATCACAGTCCTCTGGAATCAATGTCGTCGGTCTCTCAGTCACCCTGACCATTTGTGCTCTGAGCATCATTGTACTGGTTGTCGGCTTCATGGTACGTAATACAAACGTCTGTCGGCACTATCGTCCAGCCCTCTTTGGTAAAGAAGCATCGCAGCAGGGGTGTCGGTCGTCTCGAATTCCGTCCTGAAACACGGTTCAACGTTACTGAAAACCCACTGGAAAATTTGGAGGTACGCATACCGTCTAAAACATGGAGGGCTGGGAGACCGTTTCGAATGCCATTCCTCTCTCTACTCGCTGTCCCGCTCGTTCTCTCTCTCTCTCTCTCTCTCGCTCTCAAAGGAGCTTTTGCTATAAATTGATTTTTAATTTCAGAATTTCTTTCCAAATCTTTGAATTTTCATCACTCGCACGGTGAGACCTCTGAGTCTGGACTTACCCTGTCTGGTTTAGCTGTGGGTTTCCGCTCGATTTGAGCTAGTGGCTAACTATTTGGTGAAAAATCAAGTCTGATCAACACGAAAGGCCTGCGCTACATGGTTTATTTGAAGTTGTTGGCAGAATATCTGGGTTAAATTATCTACCCAAGATGGAAGTCTCAGAGATCTTCACAATTTCGGTGGACTTAAAACTGAACTCCTTGCTGCCCATTCTGGCATTAGACCAGCCACCATCCTGGGAGAACACTGACGAGATGTCTCTGAACTGCTATGCTTTAGGTGCTTCGGGAAGCTCCACAAGTCTAGGAGGTCAGCTTGCCTAATTTTAGAATACTTTCAGATGGGGCTCAGGTAACGGACCTATGAAATGTTGTTTCTCTTTCGTCGCTACCCTGTCAAATTCAGAGAGGCATTTGTGGTGTCCAAGACTTCAAGATTATCCTCTTTTTCGACTGGCTTTGTTCGTTGATGGTCAGATTTTAGCTTATCTATAGCACATGATAGATGGGAAAATTCTGAAAAACTGAGTCAAATCGTGAAATAAGTTTTGAAACAATAAATACTACTTGCGTGAAGCTATACGTCCGATTAACATAGAATGCGCTCATAAGCTTATTGCTACCCGATGATCTGTGGGCTGCTTGCCACAAGCATATAAATACCACTCAAGCTTCTCACTAATTATATAATGCGCATTTTATTCAGTTATTGTAGTTTTTAATTCTATAAAACCACAAAAATAGGTGTTTCCATGCTTTCTTCATGGGACATTACGCCTTATTTTTTGTGGATTAATGAGCGTTTTCTGCCTGAGAAATATTTTGAAAAACGAAATCTCCTTGTGACCTACCTTTAGGGTTTTAAACCTACACGACGCTTGTTGCTTTCAAAATTAAAGCATATATGTGCACGCATAACTAAAAGCAAATGATTTCTATGGAATCCCTGTCATGTTGACCCGACGTTTAAAAAGGAGGTAAGCTTCCTTCGTCGGTGTAGAGTACCGCACCGCGATATACTCTATTTATAGAGGAGTGTTGTCAGGTTAACACGGTTTTGCCTATACGGGTTTACCTTCACAGTGTACACTGAAAGGAGCACGGACAGGCGTCGTTGCAGAGGCTTGTATTATAGGAAGATGAGCATTACCGGTAAAGACAAAGGAAACTGGAATTACCATTTCAGGCTCATTAACCGTCATCAGCCAGTCATACCCAACCCGAGGCTCGAACACGCGACCTGTTAAACAAAAGTCTTGCTGGTCAAGATCGGAAATATTTACATTCATTTATGAACGCTCGCCGATAATTAAAGGAACTCAATCCTTCCGCTCAGGCTTGAGGCTCACTCTTGAGCACCGTCAGCAGGCGCATAGCGGTTAGTATCATGGGCTGATGTACATTACCGGCAAAGACAATAGAGACTAGAATGGTCATTTCTGGTTTAATGGTTACAGCGTTAGACTTCTGCTCAACAGGTCACGGGTTCGAACCGGGGATGGCCATTTCTGGCCTGGTAGTCGTTATCAGCCATTGTCATACTCACCCCAAAAGTGATGAACCACCCGAGGCTGAAACCCGTGATCTGTTGATCAGAAGTCTGTCGCTCTAGATTTTGCGCTTTAATCACCGAAAAACGGTTTGTTTTATACATGTGCTAAAAAGGTTCCAACGCGTGCAGTGCTTGTTGCTAGCATCCTGTACACAATTTCCTGAGAATTTGTTCCAGCAGAAGTCAGTGTGACTTTGTAGCTATTATCTTGAGACTTTATTCAGTGTTGCGTAGACTTACAAACCCGCTTAAGTAATCTTTTCTACTTGAGTGCATAGTTCGCTGATTTCAGTCATTTTTTCTTTCCGTTTTGGCGTGCCCCACTTCTCTGGCTGTAGCACAAGTTAGAAGCGTTAGGCAGTTTCTACCGTATACGTTCAAGGCCGCGAGCCTCAACGTTTTCTAAATGGGAAAAAATAGGTCGCTGCACTACGTCATAGCAACTCAGAAATGCGTCTTTAATTTTGCCACCGGTGTCATCCTAACACTCGGGTATTTGGATGATGGTGCGGATTATTAATACCATGTTGCTATCTGAGTACGCCTTTTTCGTCCTGTGTAGGGTTTGAAGGTTGCGCCACCTATGACACTTAATTTTGATTCCCTCTTAAATCATTTAGAACGGACAAATGAACTGGAAATCGGACAGCCGTTTGCCCGGCGTGCATCGCACTTTCGGAGCTGGCACCTCGTCGCTAGCCAACCAACAGACCCCGGCTGACGAACAATTCGATGCAGAAACCCGCAGCTTCGATGGCCTGTTTGAGGACGAGGATACTGACGCAGCAGGTGCCTTCCCGGAAGCCGACCTGGAGGAGGTCGATGACTTTGAGGAGTCCGAGGCAGCGATCGTGCATGCTGGCGGCGTGCCCAGAGCTGTCCCTGAGGTGGTTGACGAGGAGGAGGCCGAGGAGGGTGAGGAGGAAGAGGACGAGGCGAGTGACCAGGAAGGTGCCCAGTCCTATGGCGGGGTGGGGCCGAGTCACTTGGAGTTCATCACCCTGCCCAAGTCACGGAGCTCATTTCAGCGAACGACGGATACGGAAGGAGAACAGGTCTAGAGCCAGGAACAGAATGGGCGAGAAGAGTTGAGCATTCTATCGTGATAAACCAACTGATTTATGGAATACCACTTTATTGGGCACTACAACGTGGTCTGCTATTTTCAGTTGACTTGCCCCTGTCAAAACCAAGCTGCGTTTACCTGTCGTCATACATGTGGTTACTTATGAACCCCGTCACCTGTGTCCCGAGCACGTTGTTTGTAGACCTTCGGACTCGCCATTTCCGTGTGTTTCGACTTTAACTATTGCTGTCTTCTCACCAGTAGCGAAATATCGCTCATCACGGATTATCTCTTGGGTTTTAACCCTGCACTAAAATACCCAGACACGACGCATCCCCTCAGTCTACATGTTACAAATACTCTGCCTGTATGGCAATATCCAACACCGCACTCACACCTCCTACTGAAAACTATCTTTTTTTCCAATTTTATTTTCTACTGAGTCTGCGCACAATTAATCGACATAAACGTCTTTAGAACTCATGGCAAGAGCCCTTTCTCTGGCAGCCTTAGAAGGACTTGCTTGATGAAGCCTAAAAACTGCTACATGAGTACCCTGACTATTGTTCCCTCCATAGACCCTAGCAAGAGCCCTCTAACCGAAGATGCGGCAAGTTAACCAGACTTTTTATGGAAGTTGCTGAAAACTTTTCGTTCAGCTTTAGGAGAAACCCTGTCAATTTTCAGTCCCCGTAAAGGTATTCAAAACTACGTGGTACCCATCGGTTCCCGAATGTAATTAGGTGCCGGCCTGATTGACGCACCAATAGTGGGGGACGTTCTGTCTCCTTATCTGTGATCGAGGTATGGCTGACTGACCGTCACGAATAAGCCGCTAATCGCTATTCCTGTCTCGCTCGTATTTTCAGTAATACTTCTCCCTTATCGATGTGCCTACCTGGCCAGCTTACAGGTCGATGGACCATATTGTTGGGCAATTATGACGGTTGCATGCTGGTCTTAGGAACCTCAGCAACTATTTAAAAACAACGAGGACACGCGTTGATTACCAGCGCTCTGGGTCTTCCCAGTTCTTGAACACCGATTTCGACGTGGGTTTCCGGCCGTTCGGTGGCAACCTAACCTGATTTATCTTCCTTTCCGATCGACCTAGTAATTGTTCTGTAAACCTGAATAATTAAAAAAATCGTTTATCAGTCGCAGCCCTAGCGTTTTCATTGTTACAAAACGGTCATGACTGTCGTTGCGTCAAATTATATATATGAAGACATCTTTTTGGAATGTTATGGCAAAAATTCGGATTAGCGCAGTATCGAGTAAACGTTTGTTACACAAATCTGCCTGCGTGCTACGTCTGAGTAGATGCTGAAGCCGTTCAACCCAAATGTACGATAATATGAAATTCCTGTGTTCCGGGTATTGTTACTTCCATACAACTTAATTCATACATACATACTTTATGGTCTGACATACTAGCCAACCTCGAGTTTTAAAATCCTGCATATGTCAAGAACTCGGACTCATGCCTCACTATTCAGAATTCCACGTTGGCCCTTGGCATTCAAATGACTTAAAAGGTTGATACATTTTTATTAAGTTCTTAGTTTAACTTCCTGATCTGATGGGCAACTCTTTATTATTTGAGGAGGCTATGGCGTACTGAGGAAGTTAAATAGCTTCAAAAGGGCTTTCTATATTTTTCTCCGCGACATACACCTACCTCCTCATCGCTTCTGCCTTTTCCTTCGCGGCGTGAAGTTTGCCGGTTTACTGGGTGTAATTGTATCCTAGTTTTATACATTGCTTCATCCTTGCTGACATCTTTTACTTGGTGACACATATAGCTGTACTTGGAAAATTTTACCCGGAAAGACAGGATAGATTGGCATCGCCATTTCAGGTTTATTTGGCGTTATCAGTCAATCACACCGTTATGTCACATTCGAACTCAGATCCAATGCGCAAGTGTGTATTTTTGTCAAAAGTTACCATCATCTCAGTTACGATGTTTATGGCTGCGTTGTCACTTTGTGTGTCCTATACTGATATAACCTTCTTACGGGGTGTGGTACATGATATATCTGTGTCATATTTTGGCTAAATGGCTTACCTGAAATATCTGATAGTAGCATAAACCGTGTTGTGACGAGCTTTGGTCCGAAATGACTACTAGTCCAACACTGTTTCATTACAGTTTGCAACTAGCCCTGGCATTTTATCAATTGCCACCAGTTCCATCCCATTTTTATCAAAAATCGAACATATTTAGGAACAAAAACAGGCCTACTGAAAATGATTTCGGTAGCAATTCACAGAACAGTTGGACAGCTTTACAGAGCTCTACCGTCTATCCATTTTGATGCGAGAAGTTTGGTGGAAACAAGTGTTGCGAGCCAAAAGTACGTTGCTAAAACTCAGACTCGCCGTTCGGACGAGGATAATGTTGGGAAGCACCAGCCTAACTTATTGGTCTCAGGACAGTGTTGGCGACATTCGTGTGAAAGGCAAAGAGTCTAATCTCGACCATACAGCTGGAATTTGCCGTATTTCGACCGTCGTAGTCGGACGACCTTCACTGTATGCTCCGCGGCAGGATTGTGCAGGAACGGTGAACGCGCTGGAATTTAGTGAGAGTAGACTTTCATTGCATCTCCCATGCTCTCTGTTCCATTCCTCACTAGGGCAAATGCGACTCCCAGGAAGGTATTGAGAATAAGTAAATGCGAGTGCCAGCACATGTATCCGAAACTTCAGGCGAATAATGTTCTTGTCTTTGCAGTCGCGTCAACATCTTCTCAACGGAATAAATGTCTAGTCCTGCCAGTCCAAATAGATACCTCTAGTACATACAGGCGTTAACGAATGTGAGTGGTGCAAACTACTCACGCGAACTAAAATGAGTGTGTTTACTTGAACAGGAAGCATTTTCGGGCTGTGTGAGTGCCCTCATACTGTAACCAAGTTTCCAAATGTCACCTAGGCGCAATTTTTATTGTGTTGTTTTTTTTCGCTGTTTCGGCCAAACAGCCTCTCAGAAAGGAATATTTGCGTTAGCAGAATAGGCCAAGTAAAGCCCTTAGGGTTGTGGTGTTTTGGCCGCCTGCCGGCGAATGACCCATCAGAAGGTAGGCGTGCAGCTGCTAATAGTGATTTTACGCTCGGTTAGTGAGCTTTTGTCTTATCAGAATTGCAAAAATAACTCGAGAAGTAAGAAGTCTATTAACAAGTGCGATGACCCACCCAACCCATATTTGGTTTTGAGACTCAGTTGGGCCACAGCAATCGGCCCCTCGGGGAGCACTCAGACTAACACATTTTCCAACGCCAGTGCCGGTGAGCCAGCTGGCCGAGCAATCTTCACGCCACCATCCAGCACAGATGACAAAATTTCAGCGGATAATTACTGGCACCAGAGCGCAGTAGTCATCGCTGAAGGGGCAGCTGTTAATTGCCGTAGGCGTGCCGTAGCATAGCGACGGCATCCTATAAAGACTGCAGCTCCCTGTGTACGAACTACGCGTATCTGGTACGGTCTCTGAGGCTGGGTTCGAGTTGGAATCCGGAACGTCAGATGAATAAAGCTCTTGTCCCAGTGATCGTATCTAATTCTTCGCAGTAATAAGACCTCTTAATCAGAAAATCGGCCAAGCAAGCAAAAGTAGAGTTGAGCATGACTGCCAGTAAATTCCAAATGGCTGGTAGAAAACGTTAATGGATCTTTATTAATTTACTTAAAGGCACAGATTTATAATCCCGTTAATCGGTAGTTAGTGGCCTTTTGCGTGAGCAGATCGGTAATGCTTTGTGCCATTTTATATTTTTAGGTGCTGGTCAATACCTACTGAGTTTCCATGTCAACTGCACATCAGCAGAAATCTCGGATAACCCTTTTACAACTATTATAACTATTCTTGTCAGCCTTTTGTCAATTTCTTCATATTTTTAGGTCCAAGAAACTTGCCAGAGCCGCCGAATTCTCATAATTAGGAAATGTTGTAGGGAAACAGGGGTTTCTTGTGTTGAGTCACCAGCAGGTATCCTGATAACTAAAAATTTAGTCTCTCCCAGTGGGCCATCCTCTTATAAAACGCTAAGCTATCCTTATGAGTCCCCTCATTCCAAGTCATCCTTCCCAGTTGCTAGGGCTGGTATTCAGTAGACGAACTACTGCATGCATGCGTTGACAGGCTTCAGGTTGCATCAGCTGGGCATACCTTAAGCCACGCCTCTATCGGATTCGCTGTTGCACAGAGGACAGAACTAACTGTTTCCGTTTTCTTCTAGTATGCTATACTCATTATATGCGCTTTTTAAATATTTGTTACTGTATGGTTTTTGGAACGCCATGGGGAAGTCTCAAACAACGTCCATAAATCGACTTACTCGACAATGTTTGTTATAGGGTTCATTGGTTCATTTGCCCCTGGATGCTCCGATACGGATAAGAATGCTGACTCTTAGGTTCTTTTGAAAAAGAAGGATCGATTGTTGTAAAGCATCTGAACCGACGAAGAGGAGCTGTGTGCGAAAGGATTACTAATAGGCAATACCCGGTTACTTAAGTAACAGGTATCAAAAACGAGCGCATATTTTTGTTCTCTGCTGATAGAAAAATTACCCAGCTCCCAGTTATCTACTGTTTGTCAAAATTTCTCAGTTACTAACAGTGGGAGTTATACAGCAATGGCAGAACAAGGCTGTTGTTTGACTGAGGCCTTTACTTGTTTGGTCAAACGCATAATGTCCAGAGCAGTCGGTATTGCGCGTGACAGGTAACTTGTTCTGCCACTACTAGGACTGACTTCGCATTTGATGCCTGTGTCAGCCCATGACGGCTACCGCCGTGCAGGTGTGTCTCAGTCCTCTTGCCCAGAAACTTGTGCCTTCCATGGGCGCTGTAACATTTTTATCCCTCGGACCCGTCCAACGTGTTCCGGCTGCTGTCGCAGAACTCGGCAAACAGTTAGAGGTTGGTGTGTGCATTTGTGGGTTCAGCATCCGACAACAGGCTTCCGGGGCGCGTCGTTAGGCTTGGGTCCATAATGCATTTATTGCCTTGTCTAATTTGCAAAAACAGGCAGGGAATGCTGAGGGACCCACTGACGAGCGGAAACCCTCGCAGCTGCGTCATGCAGCGTCGCAACATGAGCGCTTAGGCACTTAGTTAATATCTGTACTGTCAGTATAGTAAATTTTACGTATAATACTACTGAATATTACGCTTTTATTCCGCAGTTGTTTGCGGATTTCCTTTTGCAGGGTAAAGCCAGAAAATGTTTACTCCAAAGGATTTACTCCAAATTTGTGCATGAATTTTCCTCGGAAAGTATGCAAGGCACAGATATAAACTGGAGTTCATATACCAGGAAACAAATGAGGAACACTGATGTGCTGAACCCCTCGCACCTCCATCAAGCAGCGACACAGGATCGGCGAAACACCGCGTTTTGGTCTTCTAGCTAGTACTTGTGCTATCAGTACGGTAAATATTTACATAACTACCTTCACTGGCGAAATGGCTGAATGTACTGTTTAGAATTAATACTCATGTTAAAATGAATCTCATCACTCTGACACCATTCAGTTTTCGGGTAGTCAACGCTGTAGGTTTTTTCGGATTCTTCAACAGAACAGAGGTTACCATACCAGCCACTGCGGAGTTCTGCGGTAATCAGAGTGTCCGTCAAAGGCGCTAAAAGTTTGCAGTGTGTGTATGTTAGGTTTTGATCCAGCAATCTGTCCAATTGCTATAATGCAAACAACTTTGTTCGAGCGATCTCTATAGAGGTCTAATAAATTTCGCTTAAAACATAAATGTTCAAACAGAGTAGAATAAATCTTTATGAACAGAACAGGGTCTTTTGAACGAATTTTTCATTCCAGTGCCAAATATATCCTTTCAACTGGAGAGCCCTTACTGATCCCATCACAGCAGAAAATCCAGTGCAAACGAAAAACTTTTTATTCTTATGAATAGTAGAGGAAATGCAATTGCCAAGTAGTAAATCAGAAGAATAAAATGAAGAAGGAGAAGAATGAGCGTTCAAAGGGAAAGATATATTGTTTGTCTGACGTTTCGAGTAGTTGCTCATCTACCAATCTTCAGAGACTAAAGAGGTAGGCTTGCAGCTCCCAGCATATGCCACTGTTTGCATTTTTCCTGGTCTCTCCTTACTGATTGTCCTCTGCGTTAAAGTTTTTTGCCACTGCCGCCACCCCCGCCGATCACCTGTTATGCAGCGTCGGTTTGTGTCCCGTTATGGCTTGTTTCACCCTGGCCACCGTCACCCTTGTGGTACCTTATTGGCGGGCGTCTCACTATGGCTTCTTTTCACTCCATCTTCGTTGGCCGCGGAGATAGCTGGTGGCCCCGGTTGTTCCACACCATGATGGTCTCCTGACAGAAAGGTACCTTAAACCAGATAGGGGCAGGCAAATTAATTTTGCGGTTTACTAAACAGTCGGTAGACATCCAGGCTTCCTTTGGATGCCTTGAGGTGTGATAGTCACCTTGGCCGACAATTTTAGCGGCGTTATAGTTAAAGACGTACCCCATCTGCGCAGCATGGGTTGCCACCTCTGACTTCGGGTCCAGCCTTCGTACGACCAACTGATGCTCTTGCATTCGCGTTTGTAGCTGTCGGCCGGTTTCTCAACAATATCTGCACATCCCTCATCTGCATTGAAGTCGGTAGACGATGGCTGACCTCTCTTGATTAGGAATCGAGTCTTTTGGCCGCATAAATTGATGTCGGACTGTTGAGGTACGCCTGTGGACAACCCTTATTCCGAAAGGCGCGAGAGATCTTGTCACGGATTCGGAGAGGCCCTTCATATACGGAATGCTCCGCCATGACTGTGATTGTCAACTCTATTTGTTTAACGTTTTCTTTGGCATTCGATTCCGTTCAATGAACATTCGTGCATAGCCGTTGGCTGCGAATAGTTCCTGGAGAAGCTTCACCTCGTCCCGTTCAGCAGCTGGTGTGCTGCAGTGAGTTTCTACCCGTTTTTATGGCGTGCGTTTGTGTTACAGCGGATGGTTGCTGTTGCAACTCAGCATTTGCAACGTGTTCATCTGTTTTCCGTAGATTGACGTTGGCCTTTTACTACCCCCTTGGCGGCAGACGAGAACATCTCAGAACGGTAGTCTGTCCGCCCCTTCTTCTTCCTTCGTGGACTGTAGGTCGGGGAAAATCGAGTTCATTCGCTCTTTATAGTAGGTGATTTTATGCTGACCGATGATGACGAAAGTGTTCTCAACGTAGCGTGCCAAAAATTTGGGTTCGTCGTCCTCAAAAAACCGCCTCTCGCATTTTTGCGGAATCGCCTCGGCAATAAGTCCAGAGGTCAGAGACCCCATCGGGATTGCCTCGATTCGCTCATATGTAATCCCTTCGAAGGCGGAGAAGTTCTTAGGCAATGCTTCATGAGTTCAATGAGATCCTGATCTGTGAGCTGACCCTCGTTTTTGTCGTTTTGTTGATGTAAAATCTCGCAGTGTTGGGACAGCAGGTGCCTGTAGTATGGATGAGACGAGTGAGGTAACGTCAAGTTACACCATCCTCTCCTTCGGTTAAAACTGTGACCACATGACTCTCCAGTCTCTCAAGATGAGTAGAAGAAACAAGTGCTCAAAACGTCAAAAAAAATAAACCTCTCCCGGTGAACGTACCTTCTTCTTCTTCTTCTTCATCTTTTTTTCATCTCCTCTCTCTTCTTCTTCTTCTCCTGACTTTTCATTCTTTTTCCAAGAGCCCCTTCAAAAGTGCATCTTCAAATCATAATATTGACGTTTCTTGTTGACTGTCTTTGCTAAATGTTAACTTAACAAAGTCCTTAAAGTCCTGTATGCACATCTTATTTTCGTGCCTTTAGGCTGCCAACCCCTGTTGCCTTTACTACAGTACATATCTAAAATCAAGGAAATATTATATTAGAATAAACATTTCGGGCATCCAGCAGAGCCCCGTTTTTGCTTTGCTGTCCGATACGAGATAGGATACAATTCTAATTGAGAAATAATTTAACTAACACAAGGAGAGAAGAAGTAAACAGATGATGAAGTTTGTTGACTTGAAGTTTCGAATTCTTGCTTGAACCCATCATCAGAGACACGGGCACGTAGGGGACGTAGGCCTCAGGAGTTCCGTACGTAAGGGACGAAATTGCCATGCGTAAGGGCACTGTTTTGACTTGAAGTGATGCACTGCAGTACACCAAAGACAAGATTACCATATTGCAATACTATTGATGGGTGCTCGGAGTGAATGACTACCCGCGCAGCCAAGACGAGTGTCTTAACTGCAACAGTCCCAAATTTTTGCGAGCGCGGGAAGAAAATCTCGAAAGCCATCAACCATCTTTTCACCCCACTCTGGGGTGGAGTGATACACCGATCAGAAACAACTATGAGGCGTCAGGTAATGAGGCCGAAAGACCCGCTACCATGGCAGGAAACTTCTCACGTCGTTTACCGAATCTGGTGCAGTTATAGGCCAGTCAACTTAGTTGGAGAAACTACGAGACTACTCTATACACGGATGACCGAACATGCGGCAGCAGTGAGGAAGAAGGACGCTAACTCTCAGATCGTGGCTCATTCAATGGGCTCCGGCAACATGTTTAAGTTTGAGCAGGCCGAAATTCTTATAAGAGGTGACAACCGCATGATCCATGAACTGCTTGAGTCTTAGTTCTCCGGCCTGCAGTTGCCTAATACGTGCGCTCATCTGACGCGGGGACGGTGCGGCCACCAACAGTCGCAGTGAGATCGAGCAAGATTTCCGAGAAAACATCAAGTTAGGAATCGGTAACGGTAAGTAAATTCCCTCATTTCGTGACTCTGAGCCATCATTACATGAACTGTGAGACCTCAAGGTGAAAGCGAGGACGGCTAATTAGATTAGGCATGTGTTCGCACAAAAAATGCATCCTTTACATACCACACTCCTTGCCTCTCCACCACCCTTATCTACGACTGTCTATGATGATGGGTTAGAGCCAGATTCCGAAACGTCTAGACCATAAACTCGTGTTCCAGCAATTGCATTTTCTTATTTTGCACTGCTTTCTGGAACCCGCAATTTCACTTTTATCGGCAAATGCAGGTAGAGTTGGATGGCTATTGCCAGCTTATTTGTTGTCATTTGCCACTGCTACCCTTGTTCAGGCCGTGGATCTGACTTTCAAACACCGATTCCGTTCATCTTTTTAATTCTTTTTCATCCTGCCTGCAGGACAGATCGACTCAAGTCACTCTAAATTGAAGAAAATCTGCGTTCCGTTATGATCGTGTTGTTTTTCACAAATACCTTTATCCTGGATGTAAATTTACTTCAGTCAGTGCTCTAGTTTTAGCGCTAGTAGGTGAAATTCAGTTGGACAGAGGGATAACATCCATCCGGATTGGCCGCTTATTAAACACTTGATATCCCAAATTTTTAGACTGTTCTGAACCACTCAAGTAGGGCACTTTTATGCAGGATTGGGCGGGAGATATCATACTCTGTACGATTTTGACTTATTCATTCACAACACGTACCTATGTGGGTAGAACTATTGACGGTGTAGAAACAGCCACTCCAAAGCCCCACGTGCCACAACCAGAAGAAGAATTCTGCGACTTATCGCCCAAAGTCTCTTATACCAGATAATATGGGTTGAAGAGAAAACAGGTTTTTTTGGTAAAACTACCCGTCGTTCACCTCAGCTGCCAGTATACCTTGTCAACCGGTGAATAATCCCGGTCATAGAATTCATAAAAGGTGATGGGCAAGTACACGAGAGGAATTGACTCAACCGTCTTCTGGCTGACCCCAAAGCACAGGTGTAAGTTCTACATAGAGATCCAAAATCTGTGTATGGGGATGCTGATTAGTTATCATTTTTAAACATTGATAATCACTGGAGACGGCCTACGATTCCAACTCATTTAAACCACCACAAAACCCATATTTTAAACTTTAAATTATCACCTAAGTAAATGTTTGTGCTATGAACGGGATATGGAGTCGGTTAATACACTCCGGACGCAGTATTGCGAGTGGGAATCTATCCAATAGCATTATCCCAATTTGTGGCCACACCTTTTATGATATATGTTAAACAGTTAATTATTGATACTCGCATTACGCAAGATATATCTTGCTCAGACTGAGTGGAGGAATATTAACTCCCATTATTCCGCTGTTCCTTCAGAATGTCCTTACTTTAAAGAAGGCAGTATGGAGCCAGCACACTTTCGACCGTTTGTTTTTTATTAGTTTATTAGTTTATTTTCAAATTTCACATACGAGCCACCTCAGTCAGTGCAGACATTTTGCGATATTCTGAGTATCGGAGTGAGGCAATAATTTACCGCCGAGGAAATGCATCTCAAGCCAGTGAGCAACGTCAGCAATTAAAAAAGTGCAGCCCTAATTCTGTCAAATGTAGAACACGTTTTGCTAGCCCACTGACTATATTTTCAAACGAGAAACTTCTTGAAATCGAAATACGGTAAGGAAAAAACATTTTGATTTTAAGTGAGCGTTCGAATTAAAGAAGATAGCAGAGAAGATATTCTTCCTTCAAGACTGATGGTCTGTTCTTAGGAAATCATTTGAGGGAACTCTAGAGTGCAGCTTTAAAACAGAACGGAAAAAAGTCGATATATGTCTCTTCCAAGAGACGTCCTTTCGCATCCCCGTTTTCGCAAAGAAAATTACGTCTTCTGTGTGATTTATTAAGACCTCGAAAACCTGTTGGTGTTTTTTGCGGAAAATACAGGGAGCCTAGGAGTGTCCTCATTTTAGTAATGGCCGACTACAAGTACAGTACCCAGTCGAAATAAGTGAATACACGAGTTTCAGGAAGCAGCACATATGCAAAATACTGCACTCATCTCATTCTGCCTCTGATTATGGATTCGACTGTGAATTCCAAAAGTCAGGCGATAAAAGTTTTGTTCTAGTGATCGTGTCTTTTATTACCTGATTTCTTTAGTGACATATTTCCTTCACCATATGTTCGCCTTCTCTGTTAAAGATTGCGCGTCTGGAATTTTGTACATGGGATCGCTTAGAAAAACTATGACGTAGTCACATGTATTTTTAGTTCCAGATAAATTCTAACTTGTCAAATTATGGTAAGTAATAGGCGATCAATAAACGCAAGATAAATTAGGTATAATTTTTCGATGAGTCTTACAAGTGCACACGCAAAGTACAAGATGCCAAATTTCAAAAAGAAGCAGGGAAGTAAATAATTAGCCTTTAGGACATATTCGTCGCAGATGAAAATTACCTTATTTAAATGTAAATTTCACGTCCAGAAAGCAAGAAGCTTATAATGACTTTTCATATTGTTATTTTATGCGAACGTTGCCTGGCAGCCTGCCAAGTATGCACTGGGGCTTAAAAGTTCATATATCGTGTTTATCCTCAGTAGAGGTAAACGCAGTTATTTTATTCTGGAAGTCTCTCAGTTGTTGGGGATTTATTTTACCCAGTTAAATTACTTTATTTGAAACAGCTTTTTAATCTATTTACCATTTTTTTTCGCTCATATGCTCGTAATCCGACATTTAAAGAGGAATAGAAAACTGATATAAGCCATTAAGTGCCAACGTGAGCAAGATTTATCTGATCAGACTCATGTTCGACCTTAAACATGCTTTTTTCTCACACTACTTAGTCTCATTCAGTAAATGTTAATTTGCAGATTTACCGAAGTGCCGCAGCTAGTTTAGAACAAGTTGACTGAACTTCTGTGAAGTAATCCATTGCATCAGCAACGCCCCCGAGATCTTCTAATAAATTGATGTGTTCCAACAATGCCGTCGATTTCTATGTAAGTTCGGCTTACCGCCACTAACCGGTCTATAAACTGCTGAACTTAAAGCCTCTCTCGTGGAAACTCGTGTTTTGACATCCAAAAGTAAAACTAATATCATTGTTCTTACAAATTCTACAGCGTGGAGCTTTGTGGAATGGGGTCCCTTAGGTGCAAACACTCAGATATCCCCTGGTCATTTTTACTACTGGTCAATATGCTTTACTAGTGGATCCGATAGCTCATCAACACACCCCCCGCACATTAAAATAGCACACCGGTTGAGCGACTAGCAAGCTTGCGCAGTGTAAGTGATAGGCGAATGACTGCTCAAGTGCTCTTGTGATACCTACGAACAGTGCCCTTAATCTTATCTTAACGCTTGTGCATTCAGCTTTAAAGAAGAAAATGCGCGATTCGTTTTGCTGTACTGAGAGATAGCGGATTATGACAATGATACAGGGATCGGTTCCGTCTGAAAAAGCATATGAAATAAACCATCAAATTTAAGACGTATTAATTGAGTAAAAAGGTAGCATTTCCTGACCCCACACTACCAGAAACACCATAGGCCTTCAGCTAAGCAAGAAGCGCGTACTAGTAAATTGCTTCCACGGTTTGTGTTATTGCTAGTACCATTTAATATTTTATTAGTGTATTAAGCAATCCTAGTTTCAGAAAACGTGGTAGTGAAGAATATGTCGAAGTTTTCCAATGAACAAAAAAATGCTAACAGTTAGCCGTTAGGTTGTTAAAAGTAAAATTAGGGTAGTTTTGAGTGGTAAAATGCCTTTGTACTTGCTTTTCTTAGAGATATTTTTTTACTTAATTGTCTGCATTTGGTTCAGGTTATCCAGACCTCGATACCTTCCAAAGAGCACATGTAAATTTCCCCACCACCTTCATCTATCAGGTCAGGCATTTGGCCCTATCCGACTGTTTATCGACAAGAAGTGCTGCCTGGAGAGTGCTGAAATCTGTCCCTAAGCCTGGTCATAGTCATCTTCGCAGCGAGTGTTGTAGCAAAACAACCCTCCCCCATGTCTGCTTCCTTCAAGCTACGCAATCAAGTCTGCCGCATTTCCTTTGATGTGTGATATTGCTTCGTCAAAGTGTTCCACGGACACCCCTAGAGCTCGATGCATTCCCAGCAAGCGTTCAGATTAGTGCAGCCTTGTGGCTGTGAAATGTAGCGCTTTCTACCGTCAATGCGGAGACAAAAA
Source organism: Schistocephalus solidus (assembly GCA_017591395.1). Lineage (NCBI taxonomy): Eukaryota > Metazoa > Platyhelminthes > Cestoda > Diphyllobothriidea > Diphyllobothriidae > Schistocephalus > Schistocephalus solidus. The sequence goes on from WEDG01005251.1 coordinate 89,502, forward strand.
TTGGGTCATTTTCAGCCTTTGACTGTGACGAAGACGACAATGTCGCTGCCGTTGCAGCCACCACCACCGCCGATACGGGTGAGTTACGACAGCAGTGGGAGAAAATCAGGATGCAGGCCGAAGGGCTTCGACAATCACAACAATCGTTAGAAATGCAAGTGGGAAGACGATGAACAGTAGAAAAAACAAGTAAGTAACAAACAAAAAGAGAACGATGCGGGGAAGCTTATATATAAGTTGGAACCGAAAAAGACAAGCGAGACCGCAGTGGCCATTTCTGGCGTGTATAATCGTCATCACACAGTCATACCCATTCCCAAGGGTGGACCGCTTTATATATATATACATTAAATAGCTGAGGTAGAGTGTATTCCGATAGGCTATAGTAAATAAGAATGGCTCGTCGGAAAATAGAGTTGTAGTCGTGAATTTTCAAGTTGGTCACACCCACCCGTCGTCAGACGAAATGAACAGAGGAGAAAGTGAAATGGTCAAATGACCAGCTTGTGCTACAGGACAGATAAGGACAGACAACCAACTGGGGTGAGTGGGATGGGCACATAATTTCGGTAGGATTCGGGCTGGTTATGGGGGGACTACTAGGGATCACTGTGTCGGAGGGGAAGGGGGGTGGCAAGTAAATGTGACTACAGACGGTGAACTTAATGGTCTTCGATGAGGGATAGAGACAGAAGTAATTGTGGTGATGTTGGTGTTATGCGTTTCAGCAGTATCAGGGGAAGGGGGTGACGAGACGATGAGCTTCTACATGTTCAAGAAAAGATTAGCGGCTGTTGTTAAATTGTGGGCACATGACATATTGTGATCCATCAGTGAGGTGTTGTAGGTATCGGTACAACTATTCAGCGAGGTTGTAAGTGGGCGATCCACTGATTGGTACAATGATCCTGTGCCCCCTAAACGGGCCACGTGGTAGATGCGTTTGACCAACACGGGGGCCACATTAGGGCATGGCATGCGTTATTCGGGTTGCGCTCCCATAACAAATGCCGAACATAGAGGTGTGGTGGCACGCCTAGGGGCGGCTAGGACTTAGGGGACCCGGCCGCGCCAGCCACCTGCGTCCTCTCCCGCCTCCGGTCTTCTTGACTCTGTCTTGACACCGGGTTCAGGTGGGGGAGGAGGAGAGAGTGCGGTAGATGCAGTGCAAGTCTACTATCACTTTAAACTAAATCACGCGCAAGTCACCGTCCCTGCTCAACTTTCCCATGAGCATACGGTGGACATCGTCGGAATACGACGGTCGAACTGTCGGTACTATGATCCTCAATGGCGCACCTGCTTTGTGCACTTTTGGGAGGCCATATGCATGTGCAATACGAGATCACTGAGATTAATAAATCTGGATTCATCGGGGGTTAGAAGTTTCACTCGAGGGAGCTCAGAGATCTTCCTCTTCGTAGATGTGGCCTGCTTTTTATTTGGATCCTCTGCGAGTGGTGTGTAGGCTTCCTTGTTGTTGAAGACTTTATTAGGTTTGTTGATATAGTCAGTCTTTTCCATGATGACGCTGGCGCCCCCTTTGTCACCAGACACAATTAATAAACTATCGTCTGTCTTTAGAGATATAAGTCCCTTTTCTTCGTCGATGGGTAAGACTTGATGGTGTTTCTTTTACCGAAGAAGACTAGTGGCACAGCTGCTGATGTCCGCACGCATGTCTCCTGGCACAGCACAGGTTAGTAGGATAGATTCAATGCTCGTTAGGAAGTTTGTAGGCGCAGCATCGGTGTGGCTGAATTTTATAACTTGAGATAGAAGGACAATTTCAGCAGATACTAGGATCGTTTTTAAAAGGTAAACAACTCTTGTTGATCTGTGGTTTTCTTTGAGAGGACGGAGAAGAGATTGCAGTTTAACTTGAAGTTCGGCTCACTTTTTTGGTTCTGGTGTCTATAGCAGTGGAATTTCTTCGTTGTTATACGTAATTGAATACAGTTTCTGGTAGTGCTGAAACGCACCGTGCACGAAGTGATGGTTGCCTCGCAACGAGCGTCCATCAAAAAGGCTCTAATGGCGATATCATACTTAGCTACTAAAGCAGCCATCCTGCGGCCCATAAAAGAAGCTGTGTTCGAACCCTTTTACACTGGGCCATTCGTTAACGTAGCAGCGATGATCTACAACAAAAAGAATTCACTTACCTGTATCGGTTATTCTGACTCAAATGATAGCCAGTCAACTTTGTGAAAAGCTGCCTCAGACACCAGCGTTAACCAAAAGCCTTCGGCTCTAATGGAGAACCCGGACCGCGTAAATTCTACTCCCTACCCTACATGCAGGGCATCTTCGAAGCGATCGCCTGACTATGAAACCGGTTTGGTATCTCTATTGCGCACAAACCGGCATCGTCCTTGCGCGCAACACTATCCCGATTAAAAGACCCTTCACTCGAAGAGCAGCAAACTAATGTCATCTACCGCATTCCATTTGCCAACTACTCTTGCACTTATATTGGTCATACCGGCCGTCGACTTGAGACGCGTATTACGGAACATAAACTAGCCATCCGTCGACGCGACACTTTGTCACTCGTCTTTGCGCATGCCCTTGAGTTCGAACATCGCTTCATTTGGGACGGAAACTAAGTTGTTGCAATGGTTAACACCAAAAAGGCGCGTGCATTCCTCGAGGCCTGGCACTCTAGCATGACCAGCATCGATCACCGTGTTGATCTGGACTCTCATTCTTAAGGCCTGCGTGCCCCGCTCACTGACATGTGCCCACAATTTAACAACAGCCGCTAATCTTTTCTTGACCATATAGAAGCTCACCGTCTCGCCACCCCCTTCCCCTGATACAGCTGAAACGCATAACACCTCCAACATCACCACAATTACTTCTGTCTCTATCCCTCATCGAAGACCATTAAGTTCACCGTCTGCATTCACATTTACTTGCCACGCCCCAGCCCCCCCGACACAGTGAGCCCTAGTAGTGTCCCCCTAACCGGTGCGAATCCTACTGTAATTATGTGCCCATCCCTCTCACCCCAGTTGGTTTTCTTTCCTTGTTTGTCCTGTAGCACAAACTGGTCATTTGACCATTTCGCTTTCTCCTCTGTTCATTTCGTCTGACGACGGGTTGGTGTGACTAACTTGAAAATTCACGAGTACAACTCTATTTTCAGACGAGCCTTTCTTCTTTAGTATAGCACCTTGTAATGCACTCTACCTCAGCTATTCAATATATATATATATATATATATATATATATATATATATATTTCGAAGCAAAGACGTTTTATGGGAAACAAAAGGTAACTTTATTATGTAAATTTTCGACGCTGGTACCCCAGGTCGTCCTCAGACTTGTAGTTAGTGTGCAAAAAACAGTTAAAATTTAACAATTGCCGCAAAAATCGATATCACTTAGTCATTCCTGCCAATTTTTGTCATTTGGGGTGTATTTCCATTTTGTTTGACTCTCGCCTCTTCTCGCTTTCTTTCAGGTTGCCGTACACATGGGCCAATTCGATGTGTCGGTTGATGCATGAGGTATCTGAGAAAATGGCGTCTAAAAATTCTCGGCCTTTCGTAGATGGACAGGAGGCAACAATGCGGGCTTTGTCCCAAGCAAATTTGTGTCCAGTTTCTAGCGTATGCATAGAAACTTGAGACACGTGGTCTCGCCTCCTTACTGCCAATTGATGTTCATGTACGTGCGTGGAGGCTGAATTTCTTTCTGACCACAGTACACCACATTGCAGCTGTTACATGGTATCTTGTATACGACTTCTTTTTTTATCTAAATAGCCAACCCTGTCCTTAGGGTGTACAAACTGATTTCGTAGTGTAGTCGTTGGTTTGTGTGCCACTTGGATTTGATGTTTCCGTAGGTGCCTTTCAACGAGTTCAGACACATTTTTGATGTACGGAAGTGTTCGCCAGTTCTTTGATTTGGGCGCTTGACCGGAACAATCTATTTCCTTGTCTTTTACTTTTCTTTTAACTTCTGTCGTCTCATGCATCGACGTATAAATTCTCTTGTATAACCCTTTCTGCAAAATATTTTGAATAAATAACTGAGTTTGTTTTGATATAGTTCATTATCAGAACAGTGCGTTTGAGCTCGATTGAGTAAGCTGTTAACAGTACTCCACTTGTGAGCAATAGGGTGGTTGCTCTGGTAATGCAGGATAATTTCCGCATAAGCTTCCTTGCGGTAAACCGATGTTTGAAATTTCCCGTCAGTCTTTCGCTGTACGAGGTTGTCAAGAAATTGGAGGTTATTGTCAACTTCTCTTTCGAGCGTGAAGGTGATACCTGGTAACGTTGAGTTAATAATGCTATGCAGCCTTTCTAGTTGATCTTTTTTAACGATTACAAACGTGTCATCCACGTAGCGTATCCATAATTTGGGGTTAACTAGCGGTAAGGCTGTAGCTTCTAATTTTTGCATAGTTACTTCAGCCAAGAAGCCGGAGATGGGTGAACCCATAGGGGCACCCTTTAGCTGTTTGTATTATCCTTGTGAGAAGGAGAAATTCGTTTCCAGGCATAGATCCTAAGAGTTCCAGTAAGGCAGATACAGAAATATCCATGTCAGAAGTTTGCAGTAATTCTTCTGTTTATCGCCTTGCCAAATCTATTGGTATGGATGTGAAAAGACAGACAACATCGAAAGATACCATTATTTCATCTTCTGCGATCTGGAGTCCTCGCAATTTGTTCAGAAATTATACGGAGTTTTCGATAGAGATTTCACAATCCCTTGTCAATGGATGTAACTTGCGGAATAACCACTTAGAAATTTTATAATTGGGTGCACCAATTAATGATACTATCGGTCGTAATGGTACTTCGGCTTTGTGAACCTTAGGTAATCCGTAGATTTTAGCTATGGTCGGCTAAGTTTGTCTAAGGGACTTGGAAATATCTACTGATATTTGCTTCTTCCCTGTAAGATGCTTTAAAACCCTTTCAATAGTTGAATTCTCCGTTTTTGTAGGATCCGTGTTAAGAGGTTTAAAAGTTGAACTATCTTGTAACAACGACAGCATCTTCTCATCATAGTCCACCTTGTTCAAAATGGCTGTTGAACCTCCTTTGTCCGCAGGTAGGATGACGATGTTTTTATTGGTTTTTAAAGTATTTAATGCCTTCTTCTCTTCATGTGATAGGGTTAAAAAATGATTTCAGTTTCTTAAGGCATGTACAGTGTTATTCCGTATTGTGAAACGTTCCTCGTCTGTAAAAGATTCTGCTGAAATGATGGACTACAAATTCGCAGAATCTTTTACAGACGAGGAACGTTTCACAATACGGAATAGCACTGTACATGCCTTAAGGAACTGAAATCCTTTTTTAACCCTATCACATGTCTTTGGTGTGTTGGGTGACTGTAGCTCTGGAAATAACATTTCCCTTGAATCGGTGTCGTAGCATCATCGGTGGACAACTTCTGAAGGATAACCATTCTGGGAACATAGCTAGAAAATGTATTTTATATCTGTTGGATAAATTCCCTCATCGGAACAGTAAGTTTTCGTTCAATTTAGCAAGCTTTTAACAGAGCTGCGTTTGTGGGAGATGGAATGATTGCTCTTAGAATGGTAGGTGACCTTGGGTGTATATAAATGCAATAAAATGAGATCTTTAGCGTAACATCAGTCCTCCTGTATACAAGGACGTCTAGGACTGGAGATTCTTCATGCAATCGCAGATACAATCTAAGTACGATGTTGGCTACTTTGATGGAACTACTTGTCTACAAAAATCATTGTACGATTCCCAATGCATTCGATTCCAGTTCAGCTGAGAAGTTTGCTCCACATATCAACAGGGACGTCAGCTAGGGGTGATAAGGTCTGACCATCGACCCCAACTGACACCGGACACTCATTTGTTTAGGAAACAATCCGCATTTTTGGCGCATTTTCAGCAAAAAAATACGCGAATGCACCCATGTTAGGTGGGCGTGAAGAGGCATATTGATTCGAGTGTCACATGCAAAGCTCTCAAGACTAAGTGGAGAGAGATGCTGTCAATCACGAGGGAATGATGGCGTAAGCATACCAATGCGTACATTAGTTCACCATATCATTTTTTTGGCGTGATAAAATATAATTTGGTTTTGTGCCTTCCTCGTACTCCTCAGGATGAACATGGGAATGAATGTGGAAAAGTTATAGTAAATGTGTTTTACATCTCTGCTGTAATAAATAGTCAACTTTGTGAACAACAGTGGAAAGTAAGCTTCATAGGTTCAGTCCGAAAGTTTTCAAAAATATTTTGGCCAAAGTGTATTAGGTATATCCGGGTAACGGGGTAAGGTTCATAAAACGATAAATAGATAGTCAGTAGATTATAGACTATATTGACAGCACTGCTTCTTAAGCGTTCCAGAAAGGAATCTCTTTCAAAATATTTGATCCTCATAGAATTCCTGGCAAGACTGCCATGTGTGGCCGCCTAAACAGGACACAGGAATAGGAACTGTCCCGCCCACTTAAAATAGGTGGCCCTGTGAAATTTATATTTTTATGTGCTTAACGCTAACACTAACCCTAACATAAAACTAAGTTGTAACCTTAATCTTAACTGAAGCGTAAACCTTAAAACTAAACCCTGCAGGTAACGTGAACGAAATCTTAACTATTTGCATAATCCGGACCCTAACCCCAAGTCTGACCTTCACGCCCAACTTAAACCTAACCCTAAAATTAAACATATCCTTCACGTTATTCATAAACCTAACTTCCCCTGTCCTGTTTAGGCATCCTTATTGAATTGGCTTTCTTGGGATGGCCATTGTCCAAGTATACCTAGGGGACTGTAATTATATGTACTTTGAAATGATATAAAGAAAAAGAATAGTCTCCTCGACAAAAACCTATACTCCTGCAATTTTAGGCTGGTGATACCAGAAAACGGTCAAATGAACTGAATTAGAAAGAAGTTTGTTTATATCACTAGAGAATTCGGCAGCGTTTAAATAACGGAAGCAAAGCGTCTACCTTGGGAAGGTTGGATGCGGCGTAAGGTATGGTTTGGAGGGAATATATATGGTTACAGGGTTGCCCTGCCAGAAACCGGGTGGCAGTTCTGTAAGCATCCAGATGGCTTTCTATGACGTAGCATTTGTTGATCAAAGTTTGGTGTGAATGGTCTGTGTGCTGTACACACAAACATCGGTAGCGAGGATCAGTGTCAGCATGCCAAGTTAATAGTGCTTGTGGTGGAGTACCAAACTTACAGTAGCTTCGCTATCTCATGAAATGTCAAACGAAATGCTGAAGTGTTTTTGATTCACACAAACTACTTAATTAGGGTTGTCGTATTAATTATCCTGCAGCCTAATCCCAAGATATTTCAGTCCCAGTAGGATGTCGGCTTTTGAAAGAGCCCTCTTTCTGACCACCAGCAAACGCATACTCTGTAAAAATGGTTCCTTAAGTAGTATGCAATTTTTGAATTGATTTGCAATGCTCTTATTAATTCAAATATATTTTACAGAAAATACGCATAAAATATTATTTCTTGTACTCATTTTATAGCAAATTAGGCCTTTCTCAAGATTTATACTTGAAGAAGGGATATCCTTCGGTTTTCGAAAAGTTTAAAATGATGACATTTTTCATGACCTGGAAATGTTTATCCACAATACATCGTATCCGTCAATTTAGTAATGTTGCCTGCAATGTTGACAAAATGCTATAATTACAATTACAATTGCCAATCACAACATTCTATGAGAACCGCGTGACCTCTTATTCAAACCGTAGATAAATTCGTGACTTTTCCTTATACCAAGTGTATACGCATGCAGTTTGGAAACCATGACTTCAAGTGTAACGGCTGGTAGGTTTTCAAAATTATTCAGACAGATTTAACGCGCCTGATTGGCGCTGGCTACTGCCATCACGTTAATGCCATTGCAGATGAAGCGATGGCTGTACGAACTTGAGACACAAGAGGTCATGCCGTGGAACAGCCGGTGACAGACAGTTGCTTTCCTAAGCACAGGTCTCCTCGAATTTCGCGCTTTTTCTAGAGCCACATTTATGATGTTGTCACAATTGGCTCCTCTTGTTGTCTTTTCACAAATGACTTTTAGTCTGACAGGCGTTTAACTTCGCAGTTCCTTACACTAACGAAGACATCGTCAACATACAGAGTCCAGATTTAACTTGATAGTGAGAGAGGAGACAGTCCGGTAGATAATATGCAAGTCTACTGTCCCTATGAATTAATCCACGCGCACTTCAGCGTCCTAGCACCCACTCTCCTGAGGTGCAGCTACTGAGTGTACTTTGAGGAGGCCGTATGCAATAGGAACAACTAACAGAGCCTATCGTTAAGATCATCTGAATTCAGGTGCTCCATTCGAACGGGCTCATTCATCTTCACCTTAATTGCTGCAGTTTGCTTCTTTTTTTTTTATCGGCCCTCAGCGAATGGAGTGTGAACTTCTTTTAGTTTATGTTGTCAGCAATGACGGCTAATGAGCCAGATACGGCCATTCCATTCTTCTCTGTCTCTGTCAGCATTGTTAATCTGCCTCTTCTACTACTAGCCGCTGTGTGAGCTGCTGGCGGGGCACGAAATCGAGCCCCAAGGCAGAACGGGAGTAGTGCGTCCCGTAACAGATCGGTGAGCGTTCATCATTCAATGTCACTAATCTCGATCTAACCCTGCAAGACAACATACCCGTGGTTTGGTGGGTTAGAGCGTAGAACTTCTAATCAACAGATCACGGGTTCGTGTGATGCACCACCTGGAGTTGGCTATGACTGGCTGGTGACGGTTAATGGCCCAGAAACGGCCATTCCAGTATCCTTGTCTTTGTCAGAATTGTTCGAATGATGATTGTGTCTCCTTCCCCAGTTGAGTGTAACTATATCATGATCGGAATTCAGAGATGCCAATCCTTTTGCTTGTTTGATTGCTGGGGATTAATATGTCTTCTTGCCGAAGGAGGCCAGTGTCACGTAGCGTATGGTCACTCGCATGTCTTCGGGGAGGTCAGATTGCATGAAGATGGATTCAAGATCAGGTGTGCCTTTAGTAGCCCCAACATCCGCACACTTGTTTTTATTCTTCTCCTGCTGGGAGGTTTGGCAACCTTTACAGATATGGTTCATTTGTTGACATAATGGAAACCAGATTACCTCTTCTTTTAGGGATCGGTTTTATTTTCATCAACTCACCCCTGGATTCGGTTGTGATTTAAAGCTGTACGTCTTCGAATGCGGTTTGAAATAGAGATTACATGCAATGAAAAGCAACGCCTCCTTTAGAAGTCACCTCCGAATACGTCTGATCTCCCGTGCAATGGTAGATTTTTTTGTTGCAAAGGTGTTTCTTTCTTACAGGGGATTGGATGGATTTATGCAGATACAGACGCTACCTTCGAGCAGTTTTATTGCTTTTCAGACTCAAGGCATCCTACCGCAGTCGATAACCGTCACACCCCTACTCTGCCAGACCAGACGATGATGTTTTGAATATGCGAACATGGATGGCACCTTTCCAACGCCACCATGGCTGACGTTCACAATCGCTTAGGAAAATTTAAAGTCCCAGTTTTGGGCTTCTGAAGCCTTATGCGTCATTCCTATCTGGAAATGTCTTCGCGGTCGTAATTTCCTAAATGAACAATACCACAGAGATGCAGGTGTGAGGGAGCGTGAACTGATCTACTAGAGCAAACCTATACTACTCCCTGTACTATCAAAGAGAGGAACACGTGTGCAAGAGTGCTGAAAATTTCAAAAGGCTTCTCACATCTGTTTGATAATGACATGGGTCGGGAGGAATAATTCTCAAGTTATTCTCTTAATTTTTTTAAAAATTATTTATCTTACACTGTTATATATTGCTTACGCTTAGAATACCGTAAGGAATATACTGAGGAGCGGAAAAATTCCAAAATAATGTTAAGAAACATCAGCAGTTTCGCAGTGACCGGTATTGTTTGCCTTCCGCTTGGTATATAGGCTGAATCATAATGCATTCACTGTCACGCATAATTACATAACGAGGAGTAATTCTGGTCTGTAAAATTTCCATGGAGCACGTGGCTGAACTCTGTGGCGAGAAAAACCTACCGAATTTGTCACAGAAACCGCATTTGTATGGACGTTTGGTTCAGGCAAATTTTCAAAATCTGGTAAAGTTTCCGTCTTATAAATCTCTATTACTAGTATAAATACTTGCCTGCTTAATGGGTCCTTTAAATTTATTCCACAGCAATTTTTTCAATTGAAAAAGATTCACAGAATTCTGATGCTAAAAACACTCACACACATTTATGAACCTTTTATTGTACCATACAGGTATGCCGAGAAATTTCAGACGCCAGTAACAAAATCAGTGAAGCAAGTGCTTTTAGCCAATAAATATATCATGCTTGAAAAGAGTCCACTACGAAACAAAATTCTACTACCAGTATTATTGATAGATAGTGTAGTGGATAGTATGCGATCAGATGACGGAATTTTTTTTTGGCAGCCAACCACTGGTTAATTATAAGTTTCGTGATGACTTCAAACTGCCAAGTAGCTTCAGCTTGTTCTCTCGTAACTTTATAAAGTTATCGATGTAGACTTCGAATCTGGACTTGTATTTTGGAATCCACAGAGAGGTAGTCGGGTCAGGCCTTGAAAAACGAAGTACGTCACGCAGGGGCCGAACATCGAAAAGACACGTTTTTATAATTTTACCTAGTGCATATTTTTTAATTACTTCAGCGTTTTTAACCAGAATGCGTTTACAGCTGTGCAAATCTATATTATCAGTGCCATTACCTACAGGCTGAATGGAAATTTCAGGATTACTCGAAAGAACTAAACACATTTAACGCAAAACTTCAGTGAGATTTTAAATCTTACTTGAAGATAAAAAGGTGTGCAGGCATCAGTTCATTTTAAAATTTTGCTATAGTATCTATTTGTTGAATAAGCAGTACGTGGTTATTCAGTGGAAATTTATTATCCCTGTTTCGGGGTTTATCCCTGAAAGTCGTATCCCAGGTACTTAACTCCAATTTCTTCCCCAAATAAGCTGCAAAATTCGCTGTACTCATTTTCGAATATTTTTTCTGGCAACATGTAATGTTTTAACGATTTTCTTCTCTTTTAAGGGTCGCACGTTTCTTAATCGGATAAAATGCGATATTGTGAAACATTTTTTTGCCTTTACATCGCATTCATTCTCTTAACTTACTTGTCCTTATAACTATGGTATTTTAGCTAATTTTCTTAACATGTAGTTGAAGTTTGGCCCCATTGTCAACTGGCGATCACAAAAATCGGCAAGTGCATTGATATGGTGAAGTAGTTCGCAGTAGTCTTAACTGACATCTCCTCAACACTTCTTCCACTTCCCTCGATTTACCATTAAAACATGCGATAAAATAACAGACTACTTTTCAAAAAAGGTAGCCCGGATGTGTTAATAGTGTTGGCCTTGTCCCCTGCCGGAGTTGAAAAAAACTTGACTGTGAAAGCCATCGTCTATTGCCACGAAACGAAACCACCTTTGCTAGCAAGCGGTTTGACAACTACGTTTAATATACAATTCGATAACCAAATAAAGTTATTAAGTACTATTTCTTAATAAATTAAAATGTGTGCTGATGTGCTTTTTTGTCGGGGAATTCATCGTATTAGCGAGCTCTGTCGAATGAAAGTGCAGTGATCCCTCCTCGATCACAGGGTTTGTGTTCCAGAACCCCAAAGAAAGGTAAAAATCCGCGAAGTGAAGACCATGTATTTATATGATTATTTCTTTAACTTGGTAAAAATTAAACATGTAAATGCCTTGTTTGTCTACCTCGCACAAATCTACGGATCGTTTATCCTTTAGGAGGGTCACTTAAAGCGCAATACAGTTTCAATACAAACATGCATATTTTACCAAAAATAATTTATATATACTGTAAAACACAGCAATACATTCATTGTACCTAATTATTTGCCTAATTATATCAGATATATTATAAAATCCGCGATTTCTTAAGGCTGCGAAAGTCGAATAGCGGCCAATATTTCCGGTAAAGTATTGATCAATTTGATGTGAATGCCTATGGATATCTTTCTTTGTTTTTCGTGATAGTGAAAATACTGCGAGGAAAATTGTGGACGTTGGCGTGGCAGTTATTTCAAAAGGCACCTAATTCCTAATGCACTGCTTTTCCGTCATGCACTCTCATGCTTGTTTCCATTTCCTTTCTGCGGCAGACCTGAGTCAATACTATTGGCAGACATTTTGGTTACTGCACTCCAACAGTCAGTGATGATGAAATCCTTTCCAAGTTTGAAAAGTTCAGACCAATAAACTTTCCATCCCAGTGATTGGGACTTCGGCTCTTTTCAGACGTTTTGGATTCCGCCGAGGCTATTTCTTGGAACGGTCAAACCAACGATGGTCGTACTGTCGTCTTCTAACCCTTCTGGCAGATACGGAGTTCCATTTTAGTCACTTTTGATACGGGATACGGCTTTTCCAAGTAGCTACGACACTCTGCGACAGATGAATTGGCATTGTTCTTGGTGGGTCCAGTTTAGTCTCTTAAAAAGCCAGAAGATATTAATTATACCATGTCGGGTTAACAATGTAGAAGATAAACAGGTTTATTCTTCGTAAATGCAGATACACAATGCCAACAACGACAAGAGAGACTGGAATGGCCATTTCTGGCTCATTAGCCATCATCAGCCAATCATACGCAACCCGAGATGGTACCCCACCCAAGACTCGCACCCGCGACCTATTGATCTAAAGTCCAGTGCTCTAAACGTTGAGCCTCGGGCTCATTGTTTTGTCGGTTGTCAATATTCCCGATATAAACAGGCAAGACACCGAGCCCGTGGCTCAGTGGTTAGAGTAGTTTACTTCAGATCAGCAGGTCACGGGCTAGAACCTTGGGTGAAGCACCACCTTTGGTTGTGTACGACTTGCTGATGACGTGTAATGAGTCAGAACTGGACATTCCAGTCTTTGTCGGTGTTGTTCATCTGCCATTACATCTACTACTAGCCACTGTGCGGCTGCTGGCGGGGCTCGAGAGTGAGCCTCAAGACAGAACAGGATGAGTGACTTCCGTTAGCGATCAGTGAGCATTCATAAATGAAGGTTAATCTTTCAATGATTAGAATTGCTAACCTCAGTTATGGCCGATATATAAATAAATAAGAACACATCAGCCAAGAGGTTACAGTGAAAGCTTCGTCATTATTCATAGTTGTAGTAAAGTTTAAAGTCATTCTGGTAGCACAATAATACAATATTTTCTGTGTCACAACAAGACCCAGGCTTCAGGCAATGACAAGAATGTCACCAAACCTCATGTCTGATAAACTTTACTTGAATGGAGGGGAAAGGACTGAGAGAGAGAGAGAGAGGGTAACTTCAATCCATATCAAGCGCTTGATTCCCTCTCCTCACTCCCAATCAAACTGAAAAACATGCTTTACATCTAACACCATGCGGTAGCCATCGTGTTTTGTAAGGTTATCAGATGGTTCAGTTATTCGATCCTATGTTAAAATGAGGATCAGTCTCCAAAGACTATTTCTATATGAAGTATTTATGGGCCCTTCTGTTAGAGCCAGCCTCTTTGTTTTATGGGTGAACTCGAATTTAACCTCAATGGTCAGAACTACAGCAATTAAAACATGTTAAGTGCTGGAAGACAGAGAGCGTGGGGTAGCTACACCTCTAGTGTACTTAATTGCACACAAATTCACAACAATGTCACCACTAAAACATGTCCGGAACAGTTGCGGTCCCCATCGTCTGCGACAGGTGAACCTAATATTAAGTGCATCCGGAGGTGACGGTGTTATAGGATGAGACCGAGATCATCAATTGTGAATGTAGCAAGTCCCTTTTTTATGTTCCCAGCTCTTTATCTGCAGAACTGCGCTATAGTCTTCGATTTGCTGACCTCAGCAGCATTGTAGGACTGAAGCATTTGGATCTACCCAAAGGCGCATACGCAGTTTAGTGTTATCGAAACTCAATTTAAATGTTCGTTTTTGAGCATGCGCGCTTCCACACCACGTTTGGCCACTGTCGCAGCACAGCAGGCACATACTAAAACGTTGGACGCGTGATGACGGTTGATAGTAGCCGTTCACAAGTTTTTCTGATGATATGCACTTCGGATATTTTTTCCTTACGAAGGAAAAATACGGTCAGCACCAAGGGTGTACATGCAGGCACGCCCATGTATTGGCTAGCCTCAGCAGAATATCTTAAGTGGTTCAAATCAGGCTTGACGTTTGGAAGCGCCCGAGAAAGATAGTTGGGGTACATTAGTAAGTGAGGCATCAAACCCCTTTTCGAATTATATTTCTGGGGTCACGATCCACTTTATCGATGTTAAGCGAGTTTTCAGTCAAGTAGGACCTTCCCACATCTAATGATGAGGGGAAGGGATTCTGGCTAAGTTGACTGTTGTCCTTCCCCCGAGGTTGCTATGTGATTATGGAGGGAGCTTGGGAAGGGAATTGGCGGATTCTGAGACCTTCATTACATACGACAGTGCCGCTCAAAACTTCTGTCCCCCATTGTTTGATCTTTAATCACGGATTGACATGCAGTGGTGGATGAATTTGCGCTGTCAGTCATTCCTTCCGAGCACTCGAGGCGCAAATGAGTCTAGTAATTCTTACTAAAACCAGTGCTGAACTTGCCGAACAGGGAAGCCGCCCAGAATTCATTGCTCCAGGTTCACCAAGATGAGATTCCGGATGATATTTTGACAAACAGAAGTTGTGCGTAAATGTAGCTGTTTCCCGACTCCGGTTCAAAGAGTTGAAAAACTGCCGCACACTAACCCACAAAAGAGCTGAACGAACACACCTTCATGAATACTCAAACTATGACATCAAGTAAAGTGAGTACCGTGTGAAGAGATGAGAACAAAAATAACAACAACCTGAAGTCTAAAGGGCCATTACCCGCCTAAAATGAGTCCCCGAGAGGGTCGCGCGACTGTTACATCGGGTCGGATTAGGCATATGACATTGGCAAGAGACGATAACCCAAAGCCGTGTGATGCAACCTACGGACAACCTGTCATCGATCGTAACCTCAACAGTCGTCTACCAAAGATGTTGCAACAACATGTGGAAAACCAGATGAAAATTTATGATAGCCTACTTAAGTAGAACGAGCCATTCGAAGGATAGGCATCTTGGCAAACCTGGCCATAGTTTTGACTTTTGAGGAGCGACCATCTTAAGCCAAGGCAACCCACCAACAGGTCGAGGCAAACTGAAGGCGTTGTTTTTTAAGATGCAAACTCTAGCTACAGTTATATAGACCTTCCTGTGGGTTATAAAGTTTTAAGTTAATACAAAAAGGGAGACCAGGACAAGATGTTCATATCTAACTTGTGACATACAAGTAGACAGGAAGTGAAGACGACCTCAAACGAAGGAAGAGCAGATGCTCAGCTTTTCTACATTGAGGTGAAGACGCATAACGTAAACGGGCACCAAGCCCCAGAAAAATCTGCTATAAGGTTGAGTTGACGAATTTAGAGAAAAAAATCAATCTGTTACATGTCGACAAGCTTAGGCAGGCATTTTAATTTTGGTCGATTATCGGCATTAAACGCTCTGAAAATGGAAAGCCAATCATGTTCTCCGATGGTTAGTAACATGACAGCTCTGTTTTAATATGTAATTTATCTTTCTCAATTCTCTCTGCCAAATAGGATAAGGGCGTAGATTTTGACATTACAAAGTCTGTAGTTCAGTAAACAACAGATCACATAAACATTGCAACCTCCTTGGGTTCCACTATTTTCACATCCTGTGGTTACTTAAGTGGATGTGGAACGACAGGCAAAAGAAACTCTTGTTCCTCTCAATCAATTCTCCTTCTTTTCAAACAGTATTTCAAAAAAGATTCTGAATTCAGCGATTTCCCCCCTCCACCAGCATAGCTCAAAGGACTGGATTAATTTTTCAGAACTAAAAACTCGTGCACGTGAACTGAAGATAGTATGTTACTACGTGTATCTGCTACTTACATTCAAAATTATCAGGTGTAGTTTTATCGTGCTATCTTCCTAATCCGGAAGTCATACCAAATCAGCTTGTTCATGGTCATTAAAACGAAAATAAATTATTTATTCCTAAAAATAACCGAAGTTTTATTGTTAAAAATCTTTGTTCGAAATCATCTGTTGACTAGCTGCCGCAGTGAGTGATTTTGGATAAGAAATTTTATCACAGTGAAAGTGGGAGACGATAAGGTCATAGTGTCATTTAGTATATGCTTATTGCTTCTGTGAAGTGGGTTTGCAAAAAAGGAGTCTCCGTTGAAAGAAAACATGCTAGAAACTTTTTGAATCGCGCCAGTTGATGTAGAGAATACATACATTCTTTGAAGTTCGTGAAAGTAATAGCGATGACATGTGGATAACTGCACTAGCCAGAAAGGCTCAGAAAACGGAAAAAATAGATTTTTAACCAAAAAATCCCCGACCGACGCTTTCATCAAAATTTGTGGTTTCTAGGCTTTGCCGAGGAGCAAGCACTGCGTCACCTGCCAAGTGGTTGAGAAGTGACCGAATGAAAATACTAGGCAGTAGCATAGTTTGGTTTCATTTTTGAATCCAAATACGCGAATGCATTAAATCATGAGTGGATAATTTAAGGCGGGGAATGACCTTTTCTACTTCCGAAGAACAAACAAGTTCTGGTTCCGTGATTCTATCAACTGGGGATGCAAGAAAGCTAAATCAGTTAGCCACACTTGTAATATCAGTAGTGGTAGAAATGAATTTTTAAAGCACATTATTGTACTCATAAGCCGCAAGGTATTCTGTTTGGCTAGTGCAGTTTTGTGAACTGCTCTCGGCATTTTAACTCACATGTACAATCTTCCAAAACAAATAGAAATACATTAAGTATGATATCTTATGAAATGTTAACCGAAATTCTGAAATGCTTATCGATTCGAAAAAGTTACTTAATTGGGCCTGTGGCGTAATTCCAAGATATTCCAGTCACATCAGGATTGTGGTGTACCTTTCGCAGGTAGCCTAGAAAAGCTCGTTCAACGACCATTATGCTGACCTAACTGGGATATTTTGTGATTGTGTTGCACAGTAATTAATATTACAGTAATTAATATTACTTATCTCTTCGAATTGAGTAGGCAGTTGAGAGTTTAGGATAATATTTCGTGAGATAGGACATTTACCGAATTTCCCTTTTTAATGAGTTTCAGCGCATAGTGAAGGTATCCAATCGATATTTTTCATAAAACGTGATTAAAGTAGATATTCATGTGGCTCAGCTAATGGGACATCCAGCAAGATAACTAACAGAACTCCCAAAATAAAATCTCATCCTGGGCTATCGGATGACTCCTAACCGATGGAGAGTAACACAGAAACGAACTCACTCTCGCCACTGTAAGGGTGTAAGAGATAGAAATGCGAAATTCTGAAACTGAACTATCTACCAGTAAACACACGGAGACCACTGGAGGTGAGTGGGAGCCATTGATGTGCCAAACCCCTCGCAGTTGTGTCGTGCAGCAGCCAAATGTCGGCGAACCACGTCTCGGAGCTTTTAGTTGGTATATTTAGTGTTAGTATGCTGAATCATACAACACAGTTACTATTTTCGATCGGAACCGACAGGACACCGTGTCCGTGACTCAGTGGTGAAGCCTTCGACTAATTAAATCTCAGTAGCCGGAGAGCAAGTTCAAATCCCACGTTGACCAAATGTGGGGTGAGATGTAGCTGGCTGTCAACGACAGATAAAGCATCAAATGATCATTCTTGTCTTTCTCGATGTTCTTGCTTTATCAAAGCTGGTTGCTGTGTTACTGCCTGCAAGGGCTCTAGCTTGCAAACGACAGAACAGTTGGAAGAGTAAGCTTCAGCATCCTCATCGATGAACGCACTTCCTTGATTTAGTGATAGAGAAGCACAGTTTGGGGACGCAAATTGGTTGAAATTCATTGTATGTTATGCCATCAGGAAAATATATTCCCTCAAAAAGTGAACCTCACTTTATCTGCCCCCCTTCAAACAATGCCTTCCGGTTTTTGTTGTTGGGTCTGAGCTCGGTCCGCCATCAGATTTAGAAACCCAAACTAAGGTTACCTTTAAACATACTCGACGACGACATCATGGATGCAGGCCGTGTTAACATTTGAGCAGCGTACCCCGTTTATGGCTTGACTTCCAGTAATCCACACAGGACCCATAAAGCACGTTTCTGCAACCCCGTAAAAAGTTGAAAGCTTTGGATGAACAGTATCTGCCTCACAATTTTCCCACAAATGATGTCTGTCGCCAGCCCTGATCGTTTGTCATCAACTACCATTATTCCTGCCTGAAGTTTGGCGATATAAATGGAAACAGAAGACAGGAGCTTCCACAGACATTCCATACCGTGGGAAGGAATGGGTAGATTTGCCTATAGCAAAATAAGTTCTTAGTGGATCATTCATTTGAATCTTGAGCCAGAGCATGTTGATAAGAAGTTGCGTGGTGTAGCCATTTTAACTCTATTTGACCGCTGTTTGTTTGGACCTGATACAATAAAGCTGTCTTACCCAGAGAAGTCTGGACTGTATGTTAGATGCCCATTGACACCGATAGGTTACCAGCATCTTGCTTTCCACTATTGGCGTTAGCCAAGGAAAAAAATAAAAAATCATTTTTTGCCGTACATGTGATAGTAATATGCTGACCTAGATAAGGGTTCTGGTATTGGTTCATCTGTCACAATCACAAAAATGCCCTCAAATGTCATTGAAAGGCATTTCAACCCATTCGGGAGGTCCTTTATGAAGAAATCGCTTTCCTGTCCTTCACTTGGGTATTTCAAGCAGCAACCCCCTCCGCTTGAGTGTATGGTAGTGATACCTACAAATGATGTGGGCACAGTTTTACGAGAGAAAGGGGATGACGTCTCCTTTTTAGAAATGACACTCAGACTTCCTGAAAGTCAGCATCTTTGGAGTTTTCAACAGGAGTTCTGCCTTATGAAAATTGCTTATTTTACTATCAAGAATTAAGGAAGCGACCCCTCTGAATCTTTTTTACTTACTGATCTATATTTCGCAGCGAAGAAATTCTTTGGGAAACGATAACAAAACTTTTCTACGTTAATTTTTGACGCTGGTTTCCCATGTCATCATCGGACTTGTGGTAAGTGTACAAAACAGCTAAAATTTAAACAAACCAGAAAAATCGATATTGTTTATTCGGTCCTCCAAATTGATCGGTGCTGTGGGCTAACATCCTATTGTGATTGGCCACCGCCTTTTCAAGTATCCTCTGAGGAAGGTCGAGAATTTCGGGAGGCCAGCTACTCCAATTATTCATGCATAAATTGGCATATCGAATAATACGCCTTGTACACTAATTGTCGAGAAAAATTAAATAGACGATAGCCAATTAGAACAGAATGTCAGTCTACAGCATTGACCCATTGGCAGGAAGGACTAATCACTATCAATTTTTTCAACTGTGTTGAACACGTACTGCACGCCTGACGACAGCCTGGGAAAGTAGTCTCAAAACTGTCAAAGATAAATTTTAATGAATTTTCTAAAAGACTGATCATATTAATATAAAAATGAAGAAATTCCGACAAAGAAAAGAGATACCGGGATGTCGATTATTGGCTTATAAGCCCTCATCTACCAAAAATAGCAAACACCAGGTTTGGATAACCTGGGACTGAACCCGGGTGTTTTTGTCCTTGAAAATTTAAGTTCTTAGCTCTGCCATTTAGTTACGTGCTCCTTTTCCGATCGATTTTGACCGGAAATATTAACTATCTATGTTTATTTTAGCCAACATTTGCGTATGGCTGATAAGCCAGTTTTAAATAAACCAGTCTTTCTTGCCACTGTCGATGCTCTCTCCTGTATATATTCCTCTGTGACTGCCGGTGACAACTCGAGATTGAGTCCCAAGGAACAACGGGACGAAAATGTCTCGTAGCGCGATTGATGAAGACCTATCCAATGTCAATAAATCTGCGTGTGTAATTTCATATATACATGGATTAAAGTAGCATTTACAAGAAAGAATGGTAGGTAAGCGGTTATATACTAAACTACGTCAATGAAAAATCAACTTCTAGATCATTTTTAGTCATTTCAGACTTTTAAAGGTAGGTGCCCCTAATCTTAGTCTTTCAAATTCCAACTTGAGTTTGTGAATATATGACCTAGTAGATTACAACACAATGCCCTTCACCTATCTAATCTGAGCAAATGATGGAATCTTGTGGTTACATTTATTGAATCTCTGGCCTAGATTTGTGGAAACGTTCGCATTGAGTACAGTCGAAAATAAGGAGGTACCAGCCAGGAAAACATAAGAACCGAAATTGCCCGTTTCTGGCGTTTTCGCTGTCATCAGTCAGCCACACATCTTAAACAGATTGGAAGGCCTAGAGTGTGACACTAAATGCAGTTACCTTCAAAACCGGCGTTCGTAATCCTTTGTTTACGCTTTTGCTAACGTGTCATACTAGGACTTTAAAGTTTATCACTTTCTTGACTTTACTCTTGGTCCTTTGCATTTCCACAAGTATTCCATGTTTGCATAATTAACAGTGAGTGGTACGGCAGCAGGTGGTAGTTGTGAAAAAATCTCTGCTAACGGCAATATATGGATACAGTAGATTGCCTTACTCATTAAATCTCATGGATTTCACAAGAAAGGGCCTCTTACGCGAAATCAGTCCATGAAAAATTGTAAATCAGTTAAGAAACGACCGTTCTTAAAAAGAAGGCATTGCTTGTTTTGTAACTTAATATTTACTAAAATTAAAATAATTTTTATTTCAGTAAAGAAATTGAATTTAAGTTGATGGCTTTTTTACAAATTAACCAAATAAGGCTAAATATTAGTGTGCGTAAGGCGGTAGGGGCGCATAAAAACTTGAAAACAATATAGAATAGTAACAAATGTACGAGATCTGTACTTCGTAAACTACCCGTTTGCATTAATGACATCACAAAGTCTGTCTGACATGGAGGTAGTCATATTTTCTATAGTAGTTTTGTTCAATGTAAGTATGCAGCAGAAAATCGAGTTTTTTCCATTAAAAGACCTTTCTTTGCCTTATGCCTATTTCTTTTGATAATTGCAAATGGTTTTAGATTGGATCAAAGTTCGGACTGTTTACAGGAATAGAAATGGATTGCAGGTCACATGCGCATAGGCTGGCTGTTGTCTAAAAAGTCAGATTATCGTTGAAAACGTTATCAAATTCATACTTCTTTAGAGCGATGAACTGCGGCATTATCCAGCAAAATTATCGGGTCCATTCTGCCTCAACGTTTGCCGTTACAGGTGAAGGCATCTCTTATAATGTCGAGGAACAGCTTACTATTAATAGTCTCCGTTATCGATCGCCAGATCGGTCGTTCACCAAATTTGATGGCCAACCAAACCATCAAACGTTGGCAGTTCTTGAAAGATACTGTTAATATAGTGTGTTCTCGGCGGAAGTTTTTCCCACATATGAACATCTGGGTTGACTTCGCCGGCTTATCGAAAAATAAGACCTCATCGCAGAAGCAAATGCTCTTCCAGAATGAGGGCCTGTAATCACTGTATTTCTTAGAAAATAAGATACGCTCTCTAATAAGTTTCCTGTTTAAAAACGGCTAGATTGTGGCATTTGCCTGGTGCAGTTTAAATTCCTGCATACTTTTCTTGCTTATGGTCATAGAGAATATCGGCGGATGTTCCCTGTGAATGGTCTCAATGGGCATATAATGATACTATTTTAGTATACAACGAATAAAATCGTTGCGCTGCTTACTTGTGGACCGTTTTGATCCGCCCTGCTTACGTCTAGGCACTGTTCACTTATTAAGAATGCACCACAGAGTGACCTTACTGATATCAAAAATACTAGCTAACGTCTCACGTGGTACTCATTCTGCTGCAAGTTTCCGCATTCATTCATAGTCAGCTGCAGATAGATATTGTCTGGACATCTTGCTTGTACGACAGGAGAGAGAAAAATGACGGTATGTCAAGGATTTTCATATATATGCTTGTTTACAGTCCCAAATATCGATGTGGTAAAACAAAATACACTCATACAACTTTAATATTGCATTTTTTGGCACAATACGTCACAAATTTGCAAAACTTAATTTTTAAAACTAAATACGTCCTTTTTTGGTGGAAAAAACGCGATTTCTCATATCTGAATTTACTGATTTTCATGTACCCAAGCTCAAATTTTTCGTTCCCTCAAAGGATATATTTTAAATTTTTCTACCTTATATTAATATTCCTTTATAGTACAACACATACAAACAAGAAGGTTTGGTCCAGAAGGTGCACTAACGTAGGAAAACCCCTGGAAATAAAGAAACTTTGGATTTCGCCCCATTTTTACTTTAAAAAAGGAGAACTGAAATGAACTCTTTTTTATTAAATAGCTTTTTCGTGTCTTAAATCAGTACAACAAACAAAATAAACCACCTCAAATGTGTGTAATACTGCCACTTAAATTTCGGATAGAACATTTCTTGAGTTAAGCAATCTACTGTATATATAATAGTATTCAAAGTTTACTTATCCCTAAGATTCTACCGCCAGCAGAGCCGAAGGTTTTTACTTTTTCCATGTTGACCACACTTTTTAGGAGTGCAGAAAAACGGGACAAGTGTGTCCCATAATGCTTGTCAACATTACCGACAGGACAACAGAGCCGCAGTTCAGCGGTAAACCCTTGGACCCGAAAGAATTCAACTGCCAAAGCAATCGGGTTCCAATTTCCTAGTTCCCAAACATGGAGTTGGATATGGCTGGCTGTCGGTGGCTACTCTGCCAGAACTGACTATCTCAAATCCCCGTCTTTGTTTGTATTTTTTTGTGTCTTGTATCGCCTCCAATATTTTTTTCGTGAATTCGTGTCCAACGTTTTTAAACCACCTTCTCTTTGGGACACTGCATTGGTCTCTTCGGTCATATCCGTGCGTACGAAAGCTTAAACATGGCCAGCACTCAGTTACCAAACCACTGTGGATCCGCTGGCCATCCTCTATCACAACGGAGGACCCATCGCATGAGCTCAACTGCATTATCGTTCCCTATGCATCCATGTGCATTAAGCTTTTCGCCACACATACGTATGTCACTGCCTTCACTCCGTGTATGTACACCAAGGTTGAAAGGACGATCGCCAGCCAGTTTACAGAATCTGTCACATATCTGACAGATGTCTTTCTGGCCACCACAGTCTTGTCAGGCTCAATAAGCGCACTGAGAGAGACAGTGGGGCGAGGGACGGATCATCGTTCATTGTTCACTCTCTCGGATCATCGTTCACTCCCTCTGGGAGTGCTTGTTTGAAACCTCCACTGCTGTCGATAACCTTGCCCGACCCACCCGCCTGCGGATGTTGTAACAGAACCCCAATATGCACAGCTGTTTACGGCAAGCCCAGTCTCTCAGCGGGAGACCGGGCAGGGATGACGGTGAAGACTCCGCCTCGGCTATGCTTAGTCATGTTATCTTGGCGTCAGTGCAGTGGTATAGACGGCTGCCACACGAAAACTGAGGCAACACTCCAAGCATGTCTCTGAAAATCCAGTCTTACCAACTTAGTTAATTACACGGGGTGGTTAGGGGAGAGAAAATGGTCTTCGGAGGAAAAAGGAAGGCTTATCCACTCTGATAACCATAATGTTAAGAAAAAAAAACGCAAAACACTGTGACTATTACAGTGCATATTTATTCGCTCTAAAAGTGACAGTGTGAGCAGAATAGTGTTGGTCGTGGTGAAGGTTGTGCTGCTGCTGCTGTTGTTGCTGCTGCTGCTTGTCATGGAGAAATAAACCTCCATAACCCAGCGCAGAGGGGTCCGTTTAAAATGAAGCCTGTCGTAAATTAAAACATCTGATCCAATCGTGGAAAACTCGACGGCCTCGGGGGAAACAAACCCCGACAGCAAGGAGAAGGCTTTTGTACAGCCAACACATTTACCACTTGAGCTACAAGAACCCACCGGTAACCGTGAGTTTAACCACACTTGGATCAAGTCACCCGCCCAGCCTACAGCAACATCCAACAATTGTGCTATAGTAAGCTGTCTGCCTAAACCGTATTTCCTATGCAATCAATTTAGAATTCACCAGATGAATACCAGACGCAAGTAATTAATTAGGAGTTGTGATAAACTTGAAAAATTCGCGTGACCCACTTGTGAAAAACTCGGTGGCCTCGGCAACATTCGAACCCACGGAAGCAAAAGGAAGGCTTTTGTACAGCCAATGCGTCCGCCGAGTTTTTTACAATTGGGTTGCATGAACGATTCAAATCTGCCATAAAATCCTGCTTAGTTAAGTAATAATTTACTTTAAGGACGCCCTATGCATAAAAAGTTAACGTAAGTTGGGGTATTGGAACCTCTGGTAGTGCTAAATCGGTATTTAACCCTTCAGGTACAATAGCTGAGCTATCTCATGAAATTTTAACCGAAATCTCAAATGCGTGTTAGATAAGATAAGGTTGTAATAGTACAACATGATGCCAAGATATTTCCGTCATGTCAGGATGTCAGCATGTGAAGAAGCTTATTGTCGGCATCTTAAGAACTCCTCTCTGTGCAAAATATCGTCTTATATAGTATTCGATTTTTCTGGTGCTTTTCAACGCCCTTATAAATTCAAATATATTTTCTAGAAAACCTTAATAAGTATGTTCTGTATTATACGAATTTGGTCGCGAATTTCGTCTCCATCAAAATTATACTTGAGTTAAGGTTATCTTTCGTTTAAGAAGATGTTTCTACTAATGAAATTTGTTAAGACAATCAAAGCACCGTACGTTTCTATTTATTAATGCTGCTTGTAAAGTGTACTATATAGCCCTCGTTCACTGCAAAATTTTACAGAACATATAATGCGGCTTCTTCGCATTATGAAGACGAGGGATTTTCCTTGAACAGAATGCATGGAGCATATAGTTGGGAACCCTGAATATAATTGTAACGGCAGAGCGTGTTCAAAATAATTCGGCAATTTAGAAAGATTTATAAAATTGAATGATACTTTTTTTAAAGTATATATTTTAAAGAAATCGCAATATTGTTACTATCGAATTACAGGAAAAGTCTTTTTTGGCAGGTTTTCTGTGAAATATATTTGAATTTTTAGGGGCATCAAAATTCCAGTAAAGCTTCATACTACTTAATAGTCATTTTTCAGAATTTAGTTTCTGCTGACGGCCGGAAATGAGCTCACTCAAAAGCCGACACCCTGACGTGACTGAAATATCGTGGGCTTATATGGTAAAATTATGAATATTTCAACTATACTTAAGCAACCGTTTATACTCTAAAACACGTTTGAGAATTTCAGATAACATTTAATGAAATAGCAAATCCACTTTATACGTTAAAAATGTTGGAAACATCTGTTTGCCGAGCTTATTACCTAACATTCCTGATTAGCAGGCCCATTGCATAAACCGTTTTGCAGCTGAAGACAGAAAAAAACGTTTGCCATAAACCATAACTAATGTTTTCGGAGAGGGTTGTGGAAAAGATATGAACAAGTTTATGAGAAAAAGATGCACTAGATAAATGGAACTCGGAGACATAGAGGATGTCGCTTAACATTTTTAGGAAGACAGGAATGCCAATGAATCTGTTCAGGCTACGCTACAGATTTACGTTAACGTTTCAAGAAGCATCAAACGGTTTACTGGTGAACTCCAGAGTCTTTCAATTTCCACCCTCAATAAGCGAAAATTATCTCAACCACTAAATACAGTTGTATTATATGTGCAAGATAAAAATGATCAACAAGATTGTTTTCTAGATTCATCCGACAAGACCGTCTTTTAACTTCATGCGCACGGAAAGAAGTCTCAGAATTTATTGGATTCGGGAAGCCTTCATTTATGTTTGCCCTTCGCGCTTACTGGCCTTCAAATTGATTTTATTAAAGGTCCGGGGATATTTTGACACGTATCACAACATTTAGTATGTCAGCTCTCTCAGCTCACAACTGCCTAACCGTCACAAGCGAGGAGATCTGACGCTGCTGGATTCCAGGTGGGTTGGCTATTCCCACGTTCTTGCTCTAACTCTAAATGCATTAACACTAATCATCTTACCATAACCCTAACTCATAAGGAGAAGCTGCGATCACTGGAGCAAGAGGTTTATTGGTCTGGCATTTCGGATTACAACTCGAAACCATCATCAGAGACATTAGCAGATAAGGGTGATAGAGGCAAAAGTTGAACAGTATTTATAGTACGTAATGGACACGCGACCACATGCAAACTATACTTAGCAGCTCTCGTGATCATCGCCAGGGCTCGTAATTGGTACGATGATGACAGAAATACCATATATCCGACAAATACTGAGAGCGAATGGCTACCCACGCAACTTTTTTAAACCATTGCATACGCAAACGAGCTGAGGGACCAGATCCATCTGACCCTAAATTCTGTTGAGCTCGTCCGTACGTGAAGAACTTCTCGGAAGCTGTCTGCCATCTTCTCACTCCACTTGGAGTTGGGGCTGCACACAGACCAGAGGCAACCCTCAGGAGCCGGGGCCTGAGGCCGAAGGACCCTATGCTACGGTAGGAAACGTCTGGCGTCATTTACCGGGTGTGATGCAGTTATGGACAATAAAACTAGGTCGGAGAAACCGGGAGATTAATCCAGACGTGAATAACCGAGTATATTTTCAAGTTTCACGAGGCCAAAATCCTAGCAAGAGGTGAGCCAATATCTGCTTGAGTCGTTTTACCCAGTACCACAGTCCATCAACAAGCGCACTGACCTACCTTTCCCATATTATGTGCTAAGGCATCTCCTGATCAAGGGAATGAGATACGTGCAGAGGACGCGGGCGACCAACATCTAGAATGACAGTAGGCCAAGTGAATGAGTAATTATCATGCCAACATCCAAAATGAATGATGAAATACCAGCCACTAACGAGTCGGATGGACGGTCAGGCCCTCATCGCATCAATTACGACCCCAACGGTGATCTCGAGAGCTGGCAATTGTAGTACGCATGTGATTTTGTGGCCACTTAGTACTATAAATGCTGTGCACCTTGTGTCTCTATCACCTTTATCTACCAATGTCTCTGATGAGGGGTTCAAATGAGAATCTTAAAAGTCAGGCCAATAAAATTCTTCTTCCGGGGATCGCATCCCTTCCTCCTGAACCGCTTTCTGGAACTCGTCTGTTCGCTTCTGTCAGCAAAACCACGACTGTTAGCGCATTTGGCTGCTCCTATTGAGGATCTAAACACTGGATCCGATCTGGACTAGCCTCACTGTCCCCGTTTTCTCACACACCTCTCAGCGGTCAGTCTGTGTCAAACCAACCGGGAATGTGATTGGACGCAGTGGCTGCCGTGAGATTCACCTTAGGCCAACACATGTCGCACGCATTAGACAAGATTTCTGAGCTCACTCTGACCCTGTTTAGCGCATAACACGAGTTTCTATGGTTCCTGTTTTGTCTTAATGCAACAAGGGAGCAGTCTGTTTGAGGGACTCTTCGCTTGCGGACTTAAACCTTTAGAAAAAATTGTCCTCACGAATAGAGCTGGTTAAAGTCCTAACTGTAGCGCGCATGTGGTAGATAAATTGATCTTCAATGCCATAGAGATATAGTTCTTTTTTGCTAACGTTGGGGTGCATTTGGTTTTATCAGCTAAATACATAGACGAACAAAGTAGGCTAGCTTTCGAGCGCTCGCGCAAGTTTCATAAAGGTATTAGAATCTAAAGTTTGCAATTTATCTCACCACTGATTTCTATACTTATGCAGCATATATAAGCAACTTCGCTAGTGCCACTTTGGGGATCTTCTCCATATAATCGCACTTGAATTTTGAATAATGTTAACAGAGTGGTTTGCTCGCATTAAGGCATCCCTGTTGCGTGTTGAAAAGCAGTCCTGTCGTTTATCTCTTCCTGTTTTTTTCGCATAACGAAGATTCCCTTTATAATTTTATTGGCTGACAAAATCATTCCCAGTGTTGACGTTCGGTAGCCTGAATTTTGCCAATTTCATACCGCAAACGTAGATTTCTCTGCATATCTGCTTTGTGAATGCAATCGTTGCAGGAAATTGCGCCACAACATTAATAAAATATTAAAGGCCTCATAAATTATACCTCATTTGTCCTCCTTAGCCAGACCTATACAGTCGTTAGGTCAGTTAGAGCGGCGATTGAACCCGATTTGGTCATTTACATTTAAAATGTGTAATCGTCAAACAAGTGTTGCCTCTTGATCACGCTGCTGCCTATCTCAGAGTAATAAGATCTCAGAGCAGTTCAGTGAGGTGGGGAATGGGTCGATAGTCTTTCAAGAAGAATAGGTTTTTCAAGTTGCAAGCGCATTGGGCAACTAGGGCCCGGTATCCAGAAGCGAAAAATAGGGAATCAGCCTACCTTGTAAGCAGCTCAGAGTGAATAAGTTTATTTTTTTTCTCAGTACTGACCATGAAACTCACTGCCAAATAAGTGACTTCAAGCCCATATACCTTGAAACATTGTAGGGTCATCAGAATCATTAAAAGCCCTCTTTGTGACGATGGTCGCCACTCGAAGAATACAAATGTTTCTAAATTGAACCGGTGGCATCAGTTAGGCATCCTTTAGCGTACTCTTATGTGCAATAATCAACTCAACAGCCATTCAGACAGTACTTACATAACTGCAGTGGATA
The DNA here is from genome assembly GCA_017591395.1 of Schistocephalus solidus. Lineage (NCBI taxonomy): Eukaryota > Metazoa > Platyhelminthes > Cestoda > Diphyllobothriidea > Diphyllobothriidae > Schistocephalus > Schistocephalus solidus. The sequence goes on from WEDG01005251.1 coordinate 118,206, forward strand.
TATCCTTGATGATTTTTGCATACGAAGCAAACATCCCACCACCAATCAGCTGTTAATACGATTCAACTTGTCTCTACGATTCGGTAGGACCCTTATAATGATACGCTTCAGATCAAATGCCATCAGAGAATGGTTGTGGTGGCAGTTAGCTTCTCAAAGATTAAACACACTACACTATGATTTATTTTATATAGTGAATGGAAATAAGCGTGAGATCATCAAAGTCGACCAAAAGGACCTCTTCCGGGGTGGCTAGTGTCAGAAAAGTGGTTGCAAAGGAGGTCAGTGCAACGGAAACGTCTTGATGAAATTGACAACGTTGGAAAGAGGCCCGGATTGGACACAGTCTGCGAACCCCGGGGCGTGTAGCGATAAAAAGAAGAAGAGATAAAATTGAAGGAATCTCCAAAGTCCGAGGTAATCTGGGTACAAGCTAAGCTCGGCCCTCTTTTTCTCTTCGTCCTTTATGATTTTTTAAATTTTGGGGAGGCAAGGGTGAGAACCAAAAAACTGCCTCTTCCGGCTTTTCTGTACACGATAAACACAGCGTTATTCAGTCGGCATCATGCGTAAGCACATATACATGGTCCAGAAGATGTACTGTAGGGCCACATGGTCACCTGACGTTCGTTTCTGCTTCCATGTGCGACTACCGGTTCTGGTTGGACACCTCATTCACAGGACACCTCACCCTTCAGAGCTGACTTCTCATGGCCTGGCTGTTTAGACACTGAGGAATTGGGTAAATGCGCGAATCTGGTCGGTCCAGATGGCGATAGTCCGGAGGCCCGACGACAGCGTTTCGGACTGCCAACCTCGGTACTTGTTGGCCAGGAGTTGGGAGGGATTGCATGACAGGCATGCTGGGAATTTGTGGAAGTTTCCGCAATCGCCGGGACCATAGAGGAGGGAGGAGCCAGCGACGATGAGAAACCAGTCCGGGGACCCGAAAAAGCGGCGGCCGCTACAGCAGCCATTGCGGAAAGGGCACAGGTAGTCCCGCCGGTTACCAGATGTGACTGTGGCGGCGGTGGCGGAGGGGCCAGTCCCGGATGAAAAAGACCCTCATGCGGTCCAGGACCTCCACATCTTCCCTCCTGCATGAAGGGAGCCGTGGCCTGTATGGCGTTGAGCATCGACTGTGTGGGTAGGTGTGAAGCAGCGGCGGCACCGCTGTTGAGAGGGAACCCTCCAGAGCCAGGCGGAGGGAAGGGTTGCTTGTTATAGGAACTCCTCAGTTCCTCCGTGTTTGCATGAAAGAGGAAGGAGCTGGAGCTGGGCGAGCTGGCGCTGGGACATGACGGCGAATTTGGCATGCCAAGGGGTGACTTCGTATTGCTGTTGTTGGCGCTGTTGCCTGTGCCAGTGCCACTATTGGGGTTCTCATTGGAAACCGTCTTAAACACGCCTGACTGAAGAACCAGTCGACCCTGCATTAGTGGTTTCACATACCTTCGGCGAGCGTTGATGAACCAATTGTTCACCGTTGTCCTCGACAGACCGGTCTCCATGGCCAACATCATTTTCTCTTCCTCGGAGGGATAGGGCTCACGAAGGTGTTCCACCAACCAGCTGAATAGACGCTTTCGGGCAGGGAAGGGTAAGTTGGTGCGGGAGAGGCCGACTGCCCGGCGGATACTGAAGAGACCTGGCACGGAAGCCATGGCGCCGGTTGCGGGAGGGGTAGAGGAACGGCAGCGATAGGTGCCACCCTCGTACATACTTTCGGCGGCCGCTAGTCCAGGGTTCCTCTCGTCTGAGTTCTGTGAAACGACACCACCTGGTGCACCTCCACCGCCCTCAGAGCTGCCAGATGGAGAAGAATGACAGGTCTGCCTGACAGACTGGAAGGTCTCCGTAGAGGAACGACAACTGCCAACCTTGATGAGATTCCCCGCGCGCTTACCATCCAGAGGGGGACTAGTCGACTTGGAGGTGTTCATCTCAGAGGCACAAAAGTCATTGTTGGCGGCGCGTTCGCTTGTTTCTGTGTGATCTAAACGTAAAGAATGAACATAAGTGGTCAGTGGATGGAGAATAACGGGAGTAGAAGGAGGATGATGAATCCATGTCTATTCATCCTTTTGCTCCCTGACCCCGACAAGCGGTGAATAGATGGACTACTTCCCTCCCCCCCTCTAAAATTGCTTATCCTTACGTGTATTAATGCGGTGGGACGCTCCTGACATGTGGCATACTTCCGTTAGAGACTTGTGTCAGTTAACTTACACCTGCACCGAAGAAAGGTGGGTTCGCCTAGTCTGTAGGCCCTAGGATGTGCTCTCTTTGATAAATGGCGACAGCTTTTCCGTCCCCCTTATAGGTCACTGTTTCAAAGGGATCCTTGTTTCACTAATTAAATTCACCTTTATTTCGAAATTCAAGTTTCCATGTTGAAAAGCGCATGCAGCAGGTGCCTGCAGCTCGCACTGGAAGCCCTGTTATACGAACTGATTTTTTTCAAGTACGCCATAGTTTATGAAAAATTGTGTCAATACTGTTAATACCGATAAAGAGGATGCAAGTGTCTTCTTCCTGTCTATGTTTGCGTCGCGCAAAAAATAGGTCCTACATTTAGTGCAGTAAACATCAGAGAACACATATACTTGAGCATCTGAGACGGGCTCGCAAATCATGCCCGTTTGCTTGCATACTCAGCTTCTGTGGGGTCCATGTTCATCTGCGTGACGTAATTTGTGCCAAGCATATGGCTATACACTGCAGGAATCATTAAATTCGAACATTTGACTTGGTAAACAGTAAAATCGACCCGCCACCGGCTTACGATCCTTGCGATGGCCGACAGTATGTCACACCCCTGGAAGTGTTTCGCCTTTAGCCGAATACTACGTTTCATTTGAGCACGAGAAAACATTCAGAATGTTGGTGTAGTATCCTTTGTGAGCCACAAATCTCCCTCCCTGTCTTCTTCTTCTTTACCTCCTTCTTCCTCCTTCTCCTCCTCCTCCTCTTTGAATACTACTACCTATAAGCGTTTAAATATTCCACGACTGTTAAAAGAGCTATGTATTGCAACAGATCAGGTCATGCAAAGCTGCTACAGAGAAAATACTTCGCACAAAATATCAATGCCGCAAAACAATGAAAAAAAGATTACGTTTCTGATACAAACGAAAACCGAATTCTAGGAAGTGACTGAGAAGCCGAATCGTTCGGTTGAATGAGCATGTTACTTAGCTGATATTTCTGACATGCAACCAAACCCATCAGGCGTTTCCTAGGGGTCAGTTGTCCCTTTCTTGCAGGAGCTGGATGACCCACTAGCAGGCACAGCAAACCTAGAAGCCCATACTGCTTCCTGCACTCTGAAACCGAAGTGAGAAAGTGGACTCATTTTAGGGAGTCTTGTGAATGTTTCGGAGGCTTAATCTTGCCCAAGTAATCCTGTGTGAACGGAATCAATTTTCTAGAATGCCGTTTTTAAATTTTCTCAAAATCTAATCGTTATCATGGAGTAAATCAGTTTGAATTCAAGTTTATAGACACAGCCCGAAAGTTTATTAGGATCATGTGGACCAAAGTCTAGCAGCCACCGCATGATAACAGTGCAATATGCATTAACCTATTAAGAGGCAGTCACCCTATGTATAGATGTTACACGATACGCCCTACTGCGTTGCACTTATTACCTGTCAGTAAGGTGTGGCGTGTAGCAAGTTTTCCGTTACTTTCTCTCTCCCTCGCATGTGCCCTGGCACCACTTCGAAAAATGTAGTAACACGTGCAAAGGCTGGAAGGGGCTGAAGAATCTAATAAATCTCTAGGAGCAATTAAACAGGAGCCGGCAATGTTGCGTTGTTTCATAAATGTATGAGCACAGATGGTATTGTGTACTGAGTCAGCCAAAAGGACAGAAGCGCCTAAGTTGAAACAGATGTTCCCAGATTTTGGGGGTGCTACCGCACCTTAAACGCCAACGTGTACTGCGATATGAGCTCCCTGTTGCGGCAGATTTGCCTCAATATCTTAACACGGGACACGACGGTTGAGCCCCTGTCCAACGTCGCTCCGATTCGCACGTGACAACGGCTGCAAAAATGCGAAACAACTCTCCCGCAACCCGAGTTCACCAGGGTGCTTCCAAGTCCCCCAGTTGTCTCGCCCCTCCCTCCTTTGGGTCTGAACGTGATTTTTTCCCTTCTGCCCCCCCCCCTACCCCTTCCAAGTCAGGACGGGGGAGTGTGCGTGCCAAACAGGCACCTGCAACCCAGAGACAGGTGTGCGCGTGTTCATGTACATTCTTGGAGTGTGCCACTGTGTCGTCGACATTCGCGCTCCTCTGCTCATTGATCCTTCCGCCAGCAGCTTGGCTATTGCGCGCGCATGCATGCCTGCGATAGACCAGTGCAAAGAAGTGCCTCCTGACCGATGTGCTTGTACCCGCATTATGTGCAGAAAAGTCATTCGCATCGTTTCCAATGGAAAAAGCAGCTACCCGAACGATTGAATCTTTGGGGGCGGAATGGTTATCAGGATAGAGACTTGCACAGACTCGTCCGGGACTTCCCATCAGATATTGATAAGAGGCCGACTGAAATTGATGCATAACTTGTTTAGGCTATCCATAGCGATCGACGCAAATCACAACTATCGGGGGTGGTCAGGGTTCATAAATACGATATTTTGTCACCGATCTCACTCACTTCCCACCTCCAGCGCAGTTCGGTGATATAAGGATTTCAGGAGGACAAGGGATCGTCTCGGGCACATTGATTGACCCAGCACAAGGTCCTGCCTTTTATGTAAAAAGCATGCTCCACCCTCAACACACGGCCAATCAGTTTCTGCTTATTCGGATGTTGCGTGGACGAGTAAGGAGATGTCACTACTTGTCTCTTTGCCACGAGGGTCACGCTATTCTCTCATATAGCAGACTTTAAAATCGTTAGTTTGAAGGTTTCGTTATAAATCAGAAGCGCATTTCTCTGATTGTAGTAGGGATGGGTCGCAAATGACCAGCCTCACCCTCTGTCGCTCGTACTGTGAGTCAATAACATCTATAAGTCAAACCGACTGATTATGAAATCGGGAGCATTGTCTGACGAGTCACTCCGACCCGTCTGTTGCGTATCACAGGTCTAGCTGTACCAGAATTAACTCGGACATTTAATCGGATGAGGGACTGTTTTATAGTCTTTTATCCAACAGCACTCGCTCTATCATCCTGGCTGCGGAGGAGCTTCATCCAGTATGGACGCAAAAGCCTAAAGGCCTCTCCCGGTCAACCAATAATTCGACCGCCGAGCCTGCCGAGGTCCATCGTATGCCCCACAGGAGGGTGGGCACAGGGACTTGCGCGTGAGTCATTATATAATGATAGTAGACTTACACCGCATTTACCTCACTCTGTTTTTCCTCATTCTTCTGGGACTGAATCATGGCAGAGACAAAGAAGTCTGGGGAGGCAATCCTACTCTGGTGAATTGTGTGGCGTGAACCTGCGCCTAGGCATGTGCCCTCACCCCCCACGTGTGGCCTTTGTTGTGGGTGTGCATCCCTGAGAACGTCTGTCACGCCCCAATCTGACTCCCGTGTTGGTCCAGCACATCTCCCGCGTGGCCCGTTGTAGGACATGCTGGCCAGCCAACTAACCCCACACACATGCTAGGTTCCTGGCACTCTCTGGACAGCTGTCCCTTTATAGAAGCCTCGCAATTTTTGAGTGACTGTACCACATGGACGTGTATGAAGTGATAAGATAGGGCTGGTTACTTTGAAGAACCACCAACTACCTAATTCACTAACTACTTAGTTCTAAGATTCAGCTCCTCGAAACTGTGCCCTTTGCAGTAACCACATTCCCGCAGGAACAGAAAAAGGGTCCTCTCTGCCGCCGGCGCAGTTAGTCTTGTGGTTTGATTCGATTAGGAAGAGCGAACAACCGTGTTGTGGCAGACGTTTACAAAGACTGTATGCGGGGTCGGTCACTGTATTCCAGTCATTTCGAGCCGTCGTGTCCCTGTCTTAGCACAGGAATACGAGAAAATGAGAGAATAGGACGTCGGTGCGTCACGCGTCTCCCTGTCAACCCCTCCCCCACCCCAGGATTTAGAGCATACTGCTTTCTGTTGTTAATTCAGGGAGGCGGTGACTGTTATTTTTGTAGATGGAACTGTCTTCACAGGATTTCCAGAGGTACACTTTGTCAGAGATGTGTCAACACAGCATGTGAAATGCTTGCCTCGTTTATTCAATTACTGGTGGAGGGGATATAACATCTCCCACAGACTTCATTATTCTAGGTCATTTTCGACTAGGGTGGTCAATTCGATCCAGTGTATTCTAGCTGAAATAAATGGATTTCAAGATCTCTGTGGTTTACCACGCAGTTTAGGTCTCAGCCACTTGTATTTCCGGAGCAGCAGCAACAGCCTACCTCTCAATCCTCTTTCTTCTGGCAGAAGTGCAGAGTTGTCGTGTGGGGTGGGTTTCAGACCGGGGAACCTAGCTCGAGGACATTGAGGTAGTGTGATCATACTCAGCGCATAGGAGGTGGGGTAGTGTGTAGAGAACATAACTATTCAAGCTGTCCTGATTTCAGAGCTCCAAGCACCTTGGTAGTTAAAGAATGCGCTTCTTATGCTGGAAACTCCGTACTGTGGGGTTTTAAATAAGGAGCCCGTTCTGGCGAAGTCTCTGGATGCTTTTAGCCCTGGGAGCAGATAGAGAAAGTTTGCTCCGTGCTACAGTTGACCCCAGGGCCAATTTATTGTGCTAGGGGCTGTTGTGTTTTTCGGATTCCAGCTCGAACCCATCTTCAGGCAACGGCAGTAGATGCTGCCCAAATTTCCTGTCCCAGCGATCGCCTCTACTTCTTCTCAATTACTTCCTGGATTTCCGATGTTTGCTTGTGGAGTGCAAAATTATCGATCCTGCTTGTAGTGCGCTCTATATACTGCCTAAGCAGTTACCCTACATTTTGCATGGCGTGTGCGGAATGCATTTGATACAAGCTTGCTAAGGACACTACATGAATGTGTCAGCTTAAAATATGACCGCAAGTAGGGTCAACTCCTGGCAACTGCAAATTTAAGTCAGCAAAGGGGCTTTCAATGAAAATGCAATTTTTGCACATAGCCGCTTGATTTAGATGGCTGCAAGTAACTATATAAAAGTCCCCGGTACTCATATTTCACGTATACCAGTCAATTGACCGGAATTATTCCCAAAACCCGGGGACATCCTGACCTAGTTAACGTCCACTGGACAGAGCATGACTCTCTCGCCCTTGGCACCACGTGAATGGTTGACACATGGCATGTGCCAAGCAGCACGCACGACCCCAAAATAAATCATCCAACACGTCAATATTGATGGTTACGTCAACGGGTGGGTGAGACATTAAGTTCACTCAACTAAAACTTACAAAACTTGGTGGACGGACGATCACCGATCGATTAGGAGACTCACTAGTCCCGGTCTACCTTGTGGCGTGAACTAGATCCCCGCCAGCTGGCTGGAGAATGGCAGGTAGACGAGATTTAGGATCAGGCCATAATAATGCCAACGCGGACCTCCCATGCGTGGCAATTGATTCCCCGGGTTCAGCCTTACTTGACCAAATAAAATGTTTCCACACACACATACACACTCTTCATCTTCGGTGCTCTATGTCCTCCGACAAAAGAACAATTACCACGTTCGTACTGTTGACGCTAAGGTGAGTGAGCTCAAATGTCGAGAAGCCTGTGACCAGAACTGCTACATCCACCATCCAACCCATGGTCACGTCTGTGTTGGGACAGCATGACTCTGCGGACTTCCTTACTCCTGACAACTTGCAGCTCGATTAACTGTTCTCCTGCTCTAACAGTCCTGCTCTGAGGACTTCAGTCACTTCAGCTTACTCACTGGCACTGCAAGACATATTCAGTTTACTTACATTATACTCCTACAACACCACTACCACCACTAAGAGCAGCATCACCAATAGACGCAGAAGCAAAAACATTTTGCTCTCACTCTCCCCCTCTTCCGCACTGTGCCAGGTTGTGGCCCTCTGTCTAGGCCCTGATTCATTTTGGTACAAGTTTACGTGCGTGCGTTCGTCTGGTCTCACAGCGCTTACATTTCGTCCACAGGAGTCTGTTGCTCGTACCCTACCCGTGAGACCAAACATTATATGCTGTCAGAGAGGGTGGGAGGAGGTGGTGAGGGAGGAGGAGAAGCCGGGGGGACGGGGCCGTGGAGATCGAGCTATCATTGTTCGTGTGCTTAAGGGTAGCAGCTTGACGTGCACGTGTGAGTTAACCACTGCATGTCGTCGTGCTATCGATCTCATCAAGTTATGCGTGTGCGCGCTCTCATGGATCGTCTTCCACACCCACCCCCCCCCCCCTCCGCTGTCACAGACAACTCCGCGCACAGCACACGGCGCCCAGATTGTCACGGGTTAAATATATGCGTGCGTGTCTGTTGGCTAGACAGAAGGGGTTAATTTCAGAGTTGTCAAACCTGACATTACAGTTTCAGCAGCTGAGACTGACGGAGGGTCGATGGTGTGCACGGTGGGTCAGTAGAGCGTGGGTGCGGATGCAGAGACCTCCCACTGACTGGTGCACTTACACTTGTAGAGACAAGACTAGGCATGCACACTGCACGAATGGCAGCTTGTCTATCAACCATCGCAGCAGCAGCAACAGCTGTAGCATCTGCGTCAGTGTCGTCTAACATGTCTACCCACACGTGGTAAGTAGACTCACTGTAGCCAACTCATGGGCTTTCTTTCCAGTCATGCCTGCTTCAGTCAGTTAAGATATTCTCTCGCCCTCCTCGTTCGTCATCATGCGAGCGGCTGTGCTTCTACCGCAGTGCCTGACCGGTGCAAGCCTGCATTTTCCTTCTATTCTGGCCTCCGAGAGAAGGACTCTTCCATCTGTCGCTGCATCTGGTGTCGGATGGTCTGCAGAATTGGGTGCATTTTCATATGCCGATGACTGTCAGTTCTTGTCACTTGTCGGCGCGCAGACCTCTGTGTGTTTACACACGCGTTTGCTCGCCTACGCACAAAATGACAAGATGCTAGCTATTGCTAGGGGTCTGCTGGCTCACGGGATGTACCTTACAGGAATATGTGGGCGTGTGCCGCGTGAGCCCCTGCTGACAAATACTGCTACGTTGGAGCACTTACTGCCAGATTTGATGACTGAGTTTCATGGCAGACGAAGCCGTCGCACCCTGGTAGCAAGGAAAAACACGCAACAGTTCAACCGTCGTAGTCTGGCGATGTCTACTGTATGCTCCACAGCAGAATGGTGCAGGGACAGTGGCTGGTGCTGATTATAGTTAGAGAAGACTTGCACTGCATCTACCTCCCTCTATGTTCAACTCTCCCTCATCTGGACCCGGTGTCAAGACAGAGTAAATAAGACCGAGATGGGGGGAAACACAATAACTAGCAATCTCGACTTCCCGTGTGTGGCACGCATTAGACAGTGAGTTTGCACCCGATCTCGTAACCATTTGACATGCCTTGGACGGGCCAATAAGTCATGAAATAAATTGAACCAATGCAGTTTGTATTCACAACCCTCAAGTTCGTCGCCAGCAGGTGTTCTTTTAACCTGCCAGCTAATAAAATATACATGAACACCCCTGGCCCACCTGTCTTTGTGGGTACTTTTGGGGTGGCGTTATTCATGAAATGGTAGGAGAAATTCGAAATGTGATTCTGGTGAGAAATATTTACATAGGTGGTGTTGTAATATTGAGTAGCTTGCAGCATACTACTCAGATATTTCAGTTACATGATAATGACAGCTTGTGAATAAGCATCTTTTCTACGTTCTGTTGGAACTTCACTCACAAAAAATGACCGCTAAATTAGTATTTATTTTTACCTTGACTTTCTGTGCCTTTATATATTCAAATATATTTAATAAAAATATACGTAAACGAGATCCCTTTCTTGTTGCAGTAACTTCCAATTTCTTAAAATCCTTTTCTGCAAAAAGGGTCGATTTGGGGCTAAAGAGTTAGCAATTATGATATTTTTAAAACAATGAAAGTTATATTCAAACAGATTTGTAGCTATCCACGTATGATTGCCGCTTACGAAGAACATGTGGTACTTAGGCCTTGCAAAATTTTATGTACGATTCTTTGTAGATTGAAAGCAAGTGTAATGACAAGTCGGATGCTGAATTATAAAGGAATCGAAAAATTTTCTGAAAAAATAGAAACTGGTTTTTAAGTCGAAAATGTAAATGAGACGCAAGTTGCTACAAATTGAATACAAGAAATGATACTTTTCAGATATTATCTATAGAATATGGTTGAATATATAACAGCACAGAAATTACGCGAGAAAAGCAATGGCTCTAAAGTAACAAAATTTTGATTCGTGTCGTTTCTACAGTCTCGAAAAGAAGCTTATTCAGGAACCAGCATTCTGGTGTAACTTAATTATCTTGGCATGGTACAGCAGTTTAGTTGACATTATAAACCTATCGAGTCAACTTCCCATTTCAGACCCCCATTAAAAGTATCATAAGTGATGTCACTATTGACTTTATCATAGTCCCAGGACTCGTATCAACTAAAATCTGAGGTATCTGTTTTGCCTATTTTTCCGCTACAATTGATGCAACAGCGATGGATTCAGCTCCTCAGAGGATCCCCCAGTGTTCTCTTGGCCGTTTCTAGAGTTCATCCTTTAATTTAATTAATTTAGTTAGGGCTGCTGCCGAAAGCTTAAGCATACGCCGAAAAAGCCGCTTTACAGTCGCCTATTACTTTATTTTTTGAAATTGAACAGTAAGCCGATTGAGCATACAGATATGTCTCCAAGCCAGCGGGAAGGCTGTTCGTGCATCGGAACAATTTGTTTAGTATGCTGGGCTTTTAAACTCCTGCGGGATGTCATCGTCGGAGATAACATCAGCAACACAAGTGGTGAAACTTAAAAGGGGTAAAACCAACCAATTATCACTTATGCAAGTCTGGAGGTGACTGCGCCGGGTTCTGAACACCGGCATCAAATAGAAGCCTCGATTTATTGAGTTCCCATCCGTCGATCAGGCTTCAATAAATTATCAGCCCAACTTGTCTCTGTTAAATACAACTGTTTCCTTATGCATGCACCAATAGAGGGCAGAAGATCATTAAATTCTAATCCTGCTTCAGTCAGGCCCATGAGTAGGAACCGAGGGTAGAGGTACGGATGGGGTAGAACTCTCAGGCTTGCATGTGTGTCAGCTATTACATAAGACCCATCTACTTCACATGACGCCAATTTCTAATCTTTTGCCTAAACTACCACCTACATGTCGCTGAGCAGCTAAAGACACATATTGACACCTGATTGTGCGTTTCAAACTTGAAGCTGTGTGTGCAGTCATCATCTGCTGTTCATCCTGATGAGCAAAAAAAACAGCTGACAAACTATAAACTAACTACTCTGCGAGCCGGAGCAAGTCCTAAGTCTTTCCTCGTATTTGTGTCGGAGAATTGATTGAGTGAGCTAATTTGCATGCACCATGATGACAATCAATAGTAACCATGGGTTTTTTGAAGAATTTAACGTGGTTCTGTCACAAACACGCCCACGTGCAGACTATGAAATAGCCCTTCCACTGGTATGATTGAGATTCATCTTCAAGATCCCCCATAGTAATCCTCCAATGGGTGACGTGAAGGGTTGAATGGAAACGGTATAGGTGGTAAACCGAACAAAGAGCTGCAGACGGGAAAGGTATCAGAGCTGTGATAATTTTTTTTTTCAGGTTCCTAGCGCCCACCCACGTTCTCTTCTCGGATACGTGGTACACTCCAGAAATTTTCCCAACGTATTTCGATGTAAAATCGCTGCAGCTGACTAGGTGCCACTGAAAGATGGTTCTTTTTCACTGCGTTCTCTCTCTCTCTCAAAGACGACAATTAATCATTTCAAATCAGTTAGATCAAAGCTAACAAGTTATAATTGACAAATGAAGTGCTTTGTACACACAGTTATGTGAAAAACAAGAGAAGTGAAGGAACGTACGTTTAGAGGCACGGATCTTTCCTCCACCAGGATATCCGTTGGATTCAGCCTCTCCACGGTCAGTGCGATTCTCTAAAGATAGCAGGGCACGCTTCCGACTGACCCGGCGACGATTGGATGAGACACGGTCACAGCTTCCGGCTAACACTGCACTGGGGTCGACCCCATCACTTGGCGGCCGCATCAGCAGAAGTTCCTCTTCGTCTTCTCCTCTTGTCGTCGCTACAGAATCTTCCACGCCCTCCGGTCCGGTAATTTCATCAAATGCCTCAGGGTCGAGGTCGGTTTCTTCATCCTCCATCATGTACTCTTCTGGCGACATATCGTGTCCGGTGGTCAGCATGTCCAGTTGACCAGTCGCGTCCCCTAGTGACCCACCGTTTTTTTCTAACTGTTCTCCTGTGAAGTTTTGTGATAATTTCGACGCTGCGTAGCTCCCATTATCTGCATCCGCAATCCTACCCGGATGAACATCGTAAGATAATCCGGGGAAGGCTGAGAGGCTGGTGGGGGGTATTCCACTGCAACCGCCTGCACCGACGCCGCTGCCCCCACCTCGGCAAAGTCCCGCCATCGCAACAGCCGCGGCTGCCATCATAGCAGTGAAGGAGGAAGTCGAGGGAGGATGTGAAGCAGTGCCAAAACCAGCTGCAAAAGGCAATTTCATCTTCACTGGCGGCAGCAGTAGGTAGCTCTGCCCCCGGGAGTTGACGCCTCTCCGTGAAGTTCTCAGGGCCCCCAGTCAGCTCCGTGGGCCCATGCATATTGCCAGGCAACCGAGGCTGGTGGCTTGAGCAGCAAGCAGCTGCCGCAGCGGCCGCGGCAGCCATCGCCGCCTTATGAAAATCGGTCTCCCGCGTAGGGGACAGGTTGTTAGCTGAAATGGCTGAAGCTGCAGAAAGGAAGGAACGGAAGATGTTATTGGCCGGTGTAACCGAAGCTGTTGCTGCTGCTGCTGTTCCAGAATTGGCCGCAAGTGACTGTTTCTCATCGGCTGTGTGATCAGGCTGGTTAGACAATACTAGCAGCTCTGGGTAAGTCTGCATTGGCAGTTCCGTAGCATTGGTGGTTTGGAATTTGGGAGCCGGGCAGGACGTGTGACTGGCAGTGTACCAGGTGGAGAGAGTAGATGCCGGATTGCCACTCGACGGAATGAACGTGTGCGTGGGGGGGCGAACAAGAGGGGAGCTGCGTCTTTGGAGGAGTAGAATGAAGAGGTAGGCTGGTGTTACTGTTGTTTGTTGAACACATCTTTCCAAGGGACATATCGCAGGGTGGGAAATATGGCATTGAAAGGGGAATTTCTGATGGGGGCGAGACAAGATCAGAAGTGGAGAAGGACGAGGAGGAGCAGGAGCAAGTGGCAGACGAAGGAGCAGAGGAGGGAGCGGCCTGGCGTCCACATGGGACAGAAAAAGCAGGGAAGGAAGTAGTGTTGACCTGGGGGGTCGATTTCCGGGGCTCAGGAGGTAGCATGAGTTGACGCAAAACCGCAGCCGCTGCAGTCATTTGGTCAAGCTTGGAGAGATGTCCAAATGGCCAGTAGGGGTTTGAAGTGATTGATGATAACACCAACGGACGGATCATGTAACCACCACCTCCCCAAAAGGGAGGTAGACCTGGATGGCGGAAGTCAGGGCGATCGGCAGCCTCTGTGGTCGGTTTGATTATACTTGTCAATGATTCTTGAAAGCTCTCGAGCTTGACATCCGAATCACTATCAACTGTGATGGAGTCGGTGGAACCAATCAAGGCACTATCGAACAGTTTCTCTTGAGTAAAACCAGTTGTAGTGGACGGCTTCGGTAACGTCACTACAGGGTGTTTATTTTGTTCAGCTGATGTGTAGACAGATCTCTCAGCGGGTCGACGTGAGACTTCTTTTGACCTTTCTTGTTCCAGGAAATCCAAAGGAACCTGGACAGCATCCGCCGTGTGCTCAGCGTAACTTTTGGTCACCCTGGGTTTCTTAGTCTCCGTATCTGTCCTTGTTGTCTAAAAGGGATGAAAGGGATATAGAAGCGCATGGATGTGTGATCATATCCGCAATAAGTACTGGAGCTCAAATAAGTTCTCGTGTAAGCCTTATGCATGTAGGATGCCAGCCAGAAATTACGAGTTAAGTAGGGTTGCTGTACTCATGCGCATGGATTTTAGCCAGTATCTGTGTTGTCACTGCGTAAAAATTGCACAATATAAGTATGAGTCAACTTATACGCTGTGAAATCTTGGTTTCCGATCAATGAACGTTCCCGCCATTTAGGGCTACATGGGACGGGCCACACTGCCTA